>JAQQAE010022190.1:0-10307 GCA_029823295.1 Pseudamia nigra | reverse complement strand
ATAAAGCTGCAAGTGTTTGTTTCTGACTGCATTGATCAAACAACACCCACTATCTCGTAATTTTGAGATACGGAGTCAGAAAATGTCTTTCTTCAGTGGATGCAATACACCACAGTAAAGCGGATATATGGAAACATGATATGACATGATAGTAGAAAGAGAAAATTCTAAATTATAAAAATAGTCCAGTCCAATGTGTAACGGTATAATTGGTGTATATTATATTGAGGTTTTTAAACTACTGAACTTTTAAACACTTTTTCCAATCCGACCTCTAAGCCCACATTATTATTCCTTTAACCTAACATTCTGCTGCATGATTTACAACTGTCTTCCTTTCTCTTTCACTGTTTTGGTTATTTTGCGGAGTTAGTCTTTAATTTTGTCTCTTATTTTGGTCATTTGTGGATTATTTTGTTGATTTAATGTATATTTTGATGTCATCGAGGCCAATATTTAACTTTCATTCTGGTATATGACAGTATATTTTGAACTTTTGTCACTTTGATCTGTTTGTACGCTCACACTTTACTCAGACGCGCTGCGTGTCACCAGGCAACTGCTTGGGGCTCCAGGACACTAGGGGGCCCTAGAGGGCTGACTATGTTTAAATACAGCAGTTTTGTTGGGTTATTTATAACATAAATGAATGCTGGTTGTCGGAAGCTCCCTATGATTTTTTTTGCCGAGGGTCCCAGTAGACTGTGGAATCGCCACTGACTTTGCTTTTTCCTGATACAATATTTGAAAACCGATTTCTTCTTCGCGCTGTAAACTGTGGAAAAGGAGACGCTGTCCCTTTAAGAAGTCATTTCCGGGTTCCGTTACCCTCACTGATCTGCAAATGTGAGGACTCGGTCTAAAAGTGGATAAATACACAGTGCAGATCTGCAGAGAAGCCGGAAGAGACGTCAGAGTTTACATTTGAACAACACGGACGTTGGCGACGTTCACATCTGCAGCTGAGAGACATGGAGCAGTTCGACCCAAACGCGTTCTCTTGTTCCATCTGTTTGGAGTTAATGAGAAATCCAGTCACTATTCCATGCGGCCGCAGCTACTGCATGAGGTGTGTTAACGCTCACTGGATAGCAGCACAGGAACATGTACAGCTGTCCTATGTGCAGGCAGAATTTCTCACCGAGACCCATCCTGGTCAAAAACACCATGCTGGGACATTTAAGTGGAGCAGCTGAAGAATCAAGGACCCCCAAATCCAGCTCTGGCTGATCAGTCCTACGCTGGACCTGAGGATGTGGCCTGTGATGTCTGCATCGGGAGGAGACTGAAAGCTGTGAAGTCTTGTTTGGTCTGTGGCGTCTTACTGTGAAAACCACCTCCAGCCCCATTATGATGCACCTCCACTCAGGAAACACAAGCTGGTCGACCCCTCAGAGAAGCTTCAGGAGAACATCTGTTCACGTCATAATGAGGCGAGGACGATGTTTTGTCACACTGATCAGCTTTGCATCTGCTATCTGTGCTCTGTTGATGAACACGAAGGTCACAACGCTGTCTCAGTCTCAGCTGAAAGGACTCAGAGGCAGTAAGAACTAGAGTTGAGTCGAGAGAAAGTCCAAAACAGAATCAAAGACAAAGAAAAGTATGTGAAGGTGCTTCAGCTGGAAGTGGGGAAGACTGTTCAATTTGCTGATGACGCAGTGAAGTATGGTGAACAGGCCTGCGATGAGCTGATCCAACACATTGACAAGATGAGGTCTGATATGAAACAGCAGATCAGATCTCAAGAAGAAAAAGAAGTGAGTCTGATGAAAGCTCTTCAGGAGAGGTTGCAGAATGAGATCACTGAGCTGAGGATGAAAGACACTGAACTGATGAAACTCTCAGTGCATGAGGATGACGTTCACTTTCTTCAAAATTACTTCTCATTGACAACACTCAGTGAATCTTCACAACTGCCCTGCATGAAAACCCCTCCATTCCTGGATTATGTGACTGATACCATGTCAAAAATCAGAGACAAACTAGATGACATTGTGTGTGGTGAACGGACGGACACTCAGGAGGCCATATCAGACCCCGAGGAAGACGTGGAGGAGGAGGATGTTAAACAGCCATCTGACCTAAGTGATGAGTCCATGTGGCCAAGCCTGTCATGCACAAAGCCTCAACAGGTTGTTCCACAACCAACTCCACAAACCTCTCAAAGAACATGGGCATACATTACATTACAAAGGTATTCAGACACCACCAAATCCAGACTCCCAGCGGAGTGATGCAGAGTTTGGCTTTAATGTTTCAGTGTTGAGAACACTACCATGGGCAGCCCTTGAGGAATATAAACAATTCATAGCACAACAAAAGCCAGTCCACTGGCCAACAACAAGACATGACTTACTACAATATTCACAGGACCTCATATTCGACCTCAACACCTGCTCCTACTCTCTGACACTGTCAGAGGGCTTCACTCGGGTGAAATACATGGATCGTACTGGGAGGCGGAGGGGAAAGGCGACTGATGTAGCCGTCACTTACAGAAACATTAAGAGGGACAAGGCTCAAGAGTCTGTGTTTGCAATGCCAAGTCCTGGAGCTTGAGGTGCGGCATGGACCTGGCGGATGGTGAAGGTTATCTGCCCGCATTTTGGCACAACAACACCAGCTATCACATCCGTTCTGACTGGCCGTCCAAGATCGGAGTGTACCTGGACCATGACTGTGGGGTTCTGACGTTTTTCAGAGTCCACCCTGGAGAGATTACACGGTTGTACGAGATTATGACCAGATTTACTCAGCCTCTCTACTTTGGAGTTCATCTCCGTGCTAAGGGATCATCTGTCAGTCTTCCTGTACTTTGCTAGACGGCACATAGTGTAATTTTTGTTGTATATTCGCTGTCAATCAAGCATCAACTATGTTTCCTCTTCAGTTGTTTAGGCTGCTTAGTTCCATAGAGGCTCTCATTGTTTGGATTCTGGTCACCTGACATTGTTCACAATGAAAATCTGTTGTGTTAATCTTCATTGTTTGACTGAAAGATGATTAAAATATTTTAAAATTTCATATGGTCTTGTTTTTTTCACTTTTCAGTAAACTGTGATGTGTAAAACAGCATTATAGTGTTTAACTCATTATTAAATTGAGGAAAACTAAACAAAATTACCCAGAAATTAAACAAATCAACCATGAAAATGAACAAATTAATCAAGCAAATGAATCAAAAATAAGCATTTCAAGAAAATATCAACAGTAATATCAACCATAATTTATTATAGTTATAACTCTTGCTTTTGATATTTAAAGGGGAAAGAATGGACATAATATATGAATGTAATGCTGACACTATCTCAGAAATCACAGTATCATAAAACATTTTGTAAGTCAATTTAGGTGTAAGGGCCTGGTTTTAACATCTGATTAAACATGAGCAATGAATAAAACAATCAAGAACATAAATCAGTGCATGCGTTGTAGTGTTTAAATCCCCACTTTTGCTATTTAAAGAGAATAGAATTATCTCTCAGAAATAAAAGCATTATCACACTTGAGATCTCAAATATCAGGGTCTGGTTTAACATTGGCAAAACTGATAAAATAATAAGATCATAAAAACAAAATACATAATAAATCCAGCAGAAATTAGCAACCACATGACCAAACTGATCAAGGAAATTAACTCAACAATGAACAAAGCCATCATTATTTCACAATCTAACTACAACATTGATTTTAATGTAGGAAAACTGACTTATTTCACTCATTGTCAATTGTTTGTTAAAGCATCAATTTGTGTCCTTTTTTTGCTTAAGAAGGGAATAAAAAATGTTTTTAAAAAATCAAGAAACAAAAACAGCAACAAAATGAGTAAGTACAAACCACCAAATCAACAAAATAATTAAAAAAATAAATACGCAAAAGAGAGAGAAAAATGAACTACAATTAAATTGTTCAAAATGAATAAAGCCACAAAGGGAACAAAAAAAAATTAATACAAAATTTTTAAAAATCGAGCAAGTAATCCAAAAATGAGTAAAATGTCATTCTTTAATGAAAGCAGGATTTTTGAAGCTCTTAAGTTACATTTTATCAGTGTTTTATTATTTTTTTCATCTTACTTTAATCAACAAGATGTTTCTTTATTGTCTTTCTTACGCTGAAGGAGTATTAAAATGTTTTATTTATTAAATTTGTCTCATATGTTTTCAGCCTCTTACCAGTAAAACATTTGGATGACAGTGTTTATGAATATTCCAGACATGTGTAAATGAGTATTATAGTGGTTAAATCCTCATGCTTTCTGGTGAGTTAAAAGATCAGAATGAGCCTATAATAATAACATCACTCAGAAATAGCAGCAATGTTACACATCTACGGACATCTTTATATGTCAGGTTTGGTAAAATGTATAAACAGTCTGCAAAATGTGATTAAAAATAATCCTCAAAATCAACCAATGATTAAGAAAATGCAAAAAAATAAAAAATAAAAATGATGATCAGATAAATGAATAAAAAGAAACAACATTGACCAAAACCATTATTATTTATAATGAAACAAACAGCACAATGAGAAGACTAACATAATAAAACTGATTTATTTTTACAGTCTCACTTTTGAATTTTCACCTGATTTTTGTCGTGTTGATTTATGATACTTTGCTTTGTAGCTTTACATTTGATGCATAGAAAAGTGGTTTCTACGCATGGAATTGGAAATGAATGACAGCAATATGACGCAATATTAAAAATTGTAAATGTAAGATACAGTACCTCTTTTTTCTCTTTTTATTATTCATGTATTTACACATATATAAGAATTGTTCATTTCTGTTCATTTATTTCATTATTTTATACATTTTTGTGAGTTTCTTCAGATTTTTGTGGAATATCTTGCTCATGATTTTTAATTCATTTCCGCTCATTGTTTTGTTTATACATTCCTGTGGTTGACTATTTTATATATTTGATTATTTTGTCGATTATTTCGTTTATTATGGTAAATAATTTCTTAAATTTTTTAAATACATTTCTATGCAGCTGGTATATTATTTTAGACATTTTTCCACATTTTTTGTTCATTTTTTTCTGACTATGTTGCCCAGGTTTGTCTTAAACAAAACCAAAACACTTTTTTCAGAATTTTATTAGTAGTTGTTTGTATTTGTTCATTTTTTTAATTTATCATTTAGTTTATTAAACTGTTTAATTTTAATCCTTTTCTTGAGCATTTTGTAGATTTACATTTGTTTTGTCTTAATTTTTGTTCGTCTTGTGGTGAATTTTTTTCTTCTTTTTGTTGATTCTGTTCTTAATTTGTCCATTTGGATGTGGCTAAAGAACCACATGTGGTCCTGGAGCTGTAGGTTGCAGACCCTCCAGGGCCTCTAGGGCAAGAAATGTTGCAGAGTGAGCTATACATGCCGTAAAGGTAGGGGATGATTCATTTTTCAATAAGATAAGTATACATTTTTTAGCAAAATATTACATAATTATTAAAAGTCTCCATTTTTTAATTATCTGTATGAAAACCAAGCAGGTCCTGGCATAATGCAAGTAAAATACCTCCTTGATAAAACAGATCAGTGGGTCAGGTCACAAAATGTATGATTTAAAAACATGTTGTATTATGTGATGTCAGAGTTTTACTGACATGAATAAATCCTGTGTGCTGAGTTACTGTGCTTTGCCTTTGTGGGGCAGTATGGTGTAGCTTATATTGTTTAATTATGATATCTTAGACAATTAACTGAACTGATTTAAAGAGAGAGAGACAGAGAGAGAGTAATATCCCCCATTGGACTGGCACCGTTTGCTTTTTCTGGCCCAGAATCTATAAGTGAAACAGACACAGAGAGAATGAGTCAGTAGAAGTGGATCGAGATCAGGTCGAACACAGCAGGATGTCTGCCATGATGAGGATCGGACCACAGGTCAGTGGCATTAGTCAGCGGTAAAACGGGTCCGTTGTATTAACAGGGGCATGGTGGGATCTAGTGAGGGTCAACAACACCAGGCATAACTCGGTCAATTCTAGGATCAGAAAGTAAGGCAAGGCAGATTCTAGATATTTGACTTACTATTCATATTTTGTATAGTATGTTTAAATCATATGGATAAGTTTCATATGGTAAAATATCTAATGCTGACAAAATGGCTATGTGTCACAAAATTACAAATTAGCATTCTGAGATTTTTTTTCATTCATTCATTTTCTGGATTATTTTTTCCATTTATGTTCATTTTTTTAGAGGATTATTTTGTCCATTCAGATCCATTTCAATCATTTTGTTGCTCATTTTATTTATTAAGTTTTCTTCCTTTTGTTCCTTTTTGTGACTATTGGGCCCATTGTGTTTCATTTGGACTGCAATTTAGTTAATTTTCTCTCATTTTTGTTCCTTTCCTTGATTATTTTATTCATTGTTGTCTTTATTTTTGGGGGGCTATTTTGATCATTTCTGGTCATTTTGTGGATCTTTTTTTTTTTCTTTTGGGTAAACCTCATCTTCAGGGTTTTCCTGAGGCTCATCTGAATCACAACATAATGTCACCAAAGACTCATTCACACAGATGGACTTCATAAAGAGAGTGTAGAAGACAATCATGCGTTTACACTTTCTTCTTTTTACTGAGTACTTGTGAAAAATCTGTGCCTACAAGCAGAAATTGAACACATTTCTGAGCATAATAATCTAAAGTTTTATGGGTTCTGAAATAAAATAAAGCTACAACTGCTCTAGAAATGGTCCATAAACATCCATGACATAACAACAGGACAGATGATAAAGCTGAGTGTTGAGTACTTTGACTTATGGAGTGTTTTGCCAATTTGTTGAAAATTTGGTTTATTTTATTTATTTCTGTTCATTTTTGTCAGGGTCACAAGGTCATTTAGTGGGCTTGCATCAACAAACAGCTAATATATAATCAGTGGTGAGCAGTAAAACAGAAATGGTACCCAAGTAAGAGTATTGTTATTTTACAATTTCACTCATTTTGTTAATATTTTAATGATTCTTATGCTTTTTGTTTTTTTCTTTGTCGATATTTTTGATTTTACATTTTTGATTACATTGTCCATTTTGGGCCTTTCAATTCATATATTTTTGATTCTTTTTGTTTATTTAGATATTTTGTGGATTGTTTTGCCCATTTTGTTAACATTTTAATGACTATTTTGCTTTTTAAATAATTTTCTTGACATCTTGTTGATTATTTTTTTCTTGGGTTAACATTTTATTGATTATTTTCCTAATTTCTGCTTATTTAGCTGATATGTTGTTGATGACATTGTGTGTTTATGGCCATTCAGTTCATAATTTTTTACAATTTTTCTAATTTTTTGCTTATTTAGTTGATAGTCTGGGTCTCAAACGCAGTATAAAAATGACTCCTACTCACTGAGGAGTGGCCAAATATAACTGAGTAGAAGTCCATATTTTTCATCAGAAATGTAACTAAGAGTACCGGTAAACGTGTTCTGCAAAACAGCCACTCTCAGAATTTGAAAGAATAACTCAAGTAAATGTAATGAAGTAAACATACCGTACTTGTAAAGGTACTATACACCTCTGCATATAATGGAACACTCCTGATATGTAAAACTACAAAATCCAAAGTTATGCTCAGGAACCAAAATAGGTCATGGAGCATTTTTAATTGGATTTGTTGATGACTTTGTTGATGTTGTTTGTTATTTTTGTCATTTTTGTCTATTTTCTTAATCATGTATACCATACTTGTTAATTCCTTTTATCATATTGTTTATTTTTTATCACATTGTTATTTTGTCTGTATTTTCTGATCATTTATTACTGTCTTGATTATTCTGCATTTTTATGAACTCATCTCAATGTTTCATTTTTGAAACTTCAAAAAATTTTGTTGCATTTTGTAGCATTTTTGAAAAAATACAATTTATTTATTTATTATATACAGTATTATTGTCAACTTTCTTTGTTATGTTTTCCCTTTTTTGTTCACTTTGTTTATTATATTTTTCACTCTTATTTACCCATGTATTTTGTAGACTTTTGTTAATTTTATGGATTACTATACATTTTTATTTACTCATTTTAAGTCTCAGTCCTGAATTAAAAATAATAATATAAAGAGTTATAATGCATGAATGATTAAGATGTTTTTGCTGTTGAAAAGTGGCTTCATTGCACTGTACTGGAAATACTAATTTCCCCAATTATTTATGCATAATATTAACGTTTGTTTGATGATCTGAAATGTTGAAGTGCAACAAATACACAAAAAATAAGGAATCAGGAAGGGGAAAATGCTTTTTCATGGCACTGCATATTGTTTCTTTTTAGGTAAACCAATGGGCATATTTTTGTCCTGCAATAACCCAGACAACAGTAAAATCTGACACATTAGCAGTAAAAGAAAAGGAGAAATGATAGGTAAGGCCAGAAAAGGTACCCACTGGAAATAATGTGACAAATGTAAAACAACTGCAAATCATTACACCATGAGATGTGTTTTTTCACACAGGTTTACATCCCTAATTTTTTTCTGACCTTATTTCAACACATGAAATACATCAGAGAAAACAGAATCATCTTGATTTCTTTATGCAAGTCATTAACATTATGTTTATTTCTTCCTGCTGGTGTAAAGCCTGTTAGTTTGATGCCATAAGGGATTTATTCAACTCTGATGAATAATTAAGTACAATCAGAAAGTGATCATCCCTCCTCACGCTGATACTTGTCAACAGTCAACGGCATAGTTTTCATTTGAACGTTGGGGTGGACATTTTTATCTGGAAATGTTGAACATCAGACAATTCATTTTCTGTGTTTGATGAACTGTTAATATGTATTTCATGTAAACCAAGCAAGAAATGAACAAAATTGTCAAGTCAAGGAACAAAAATGAACAAAATAGCCAAATAGATGAACAAAATAGTCCTTGAAACAAATAAACATTAACAATACAATCTATGAAATGAAAAAATAAACAAAATAATTAAGAAAATAAACAAAAACCATCCACAAAAATTAAGGACATAATCTGACATGAATGGAAATGAACAAAATAATCAAGAACATGAACAAAAATGAGAAATTATTAACAACATCATTCAGGAAACAAACAAAAATAGACAATATAATTTATAAAATCAACAGAAATAATTCTCAAAATGAACGAAAGTTAACAGAATTTCGATAATGAACAAAAAATGTTCAAAATAAAAAGAAAATGTGTGAAAACAAAACAAAATAATTCTCAAAATGAACAAAAATTAATGACAGGATTTCCAAAAGGAAGAAAATTAACAAAAAATCAAGGAAATTAACAGAAATCAGAAAATTACACAACACAGGGAAAAATGGACCAAAAAATTAACAAAATGAACATCAACCACACAAAATATGAAATGAGTGAAACTAAACAAAGTATTCAAGAAACTTAACAAAAATGAACAAAATGGTCCAGAAACTGAACAAAAATGTTAAGAATAATTAAAAAAAATGAACCAAATAAACAACAAAAGCAATGAAATGAGTAAAACAATCCACAAAAGGGACTAAAACTACCAGTAACGTATTACTGGGGGAAATAGAAATATTCAAGTCACTACTACTGAAGGATATGACCCCCCCCCCTCCACCTCCACCTCCACCCACCAACCCACACACACACACACACACATCTGCTTTGCGGTTGTTGGATCCTAAACCCGCACACTGAGTCCTCGAGGCTGCGTGTCCGCGTGTCCCACATTTGATTGTGGGTGCGCTCGTGCTCTGCTCTCGGTTTCTTATACACTTGCGCGCGCCCCCCGTGCGGAAAATAGGTTTTTGGAGCACGTGTGACGTCACGTCCATCGATCTGGTTTGGTTTTGTGTTCAGAGGTGGTTTATTGGAGAGATGGATCACTCAGACTGAAAACGATGAGGAGAAAATGGACAGATGGTGACACATTAGAGCAAAAAAAAAAAAAAAAGACTTAAAGGAAACATTTTAGGTAAATAATAGTAGCAGTGCCACAGAGTACAAGGTCTTCTTTCATAAATCTACATAGTAAGTACAAAAATATAAGGATCAGGATAAAAAAATAAATAAATAAAAGAGCAGGATGTCCCTTTCAGATCCCATCCACAATGAATTATATCCTAATCAATGATGTATCTTTAATGCTGGTTATGGTGTGTGTTTTGAGCAGTGAACAAAACTAACATAGTACTGTGGCGCTGGGCGGCCATGTGGAGTAAAGAACGGCGAGGAAACCGGCGGTTCACACACAAGAACTTTATTCACAGACCTCTCAACTCAACAGTCTGGCACGAACTGAACCAAAATCCAAAGCAATCCCCAACATAAACC
>JAQQAE010022189.1:0-10307 GCA_029823295.1 Pseudamia nigra | reverse complement strand
CCCCCCGCCATTTTTAATCATTTTTGCATGACATATGCATTCATGTTCATTTTTGCAAATTTTGTGCATCATTTCATTTTTTGCAATACTAGCTCATTTACTTGACTGATTTGTTAATTTTGTTGATTATCTTCTTCATTTTGCAGTCATTTGCATTCATGTGATTTATTATTTTAGACATTTGTGTTCGTTTTTTTTTTCATTTCAAGGATTATTTTGTTCAGTTTTTTCTTAATATTGTTAATTTTTGCTTATTTTTCTTCATTTTCTTATTTTTGTTAATTTAATTGACTAGTTTGTTAATTTGGTTGATTATTTTGCTCATTTTGTATTTATTTTCATTCACTTGATTTATTATTGTAGCCATTTGTGTGGATTTTTGTTTATTTTGTGGACTATTTTGTTCAGTTTTCTCTTAATCTTGTTCATTTTTTATTTGTTTTTGCTCATTTTCTTGGTTCTGTTCACTTACTTGACTGATTTGCTCATTTTGTTGATTGTCTTGCTTGTTTTGTATTCATTTTCACACAGTTGATGCTTCTTTGATCCTCTGATTACTACTCCACTGAATAGTACAGTATACTTCATCGTACATTTCATAATACTTCAGACCTCTATAAATTTAACTCTTGAACTTTTTCAGCAAATTCAACTGTTCTGAGTCAGCAATCCCACGCAATTTCTTCAGAGATTGCACATTTTCCAGTTATTTAAGTCATTTGTGTGAATTTTTGTGCATTTTGCAGATTATTTTGATCAGTTTTCCATTATTGTTGTTCATTTTTTGCTTATTTTTTATTCATTTTCCTGTGTTTATTTACTTATTTGACTGTTGTGTTGAATTTTGTGCTGTGGTTGTTGATTTCGTGCTTATTTTGTTCATTTTGAGTGACTACACCACGGAGCCACAGGTTGCAGGTCTCAGTGCCTGGTTCTGATTGGTGGACTTGATCTGGGATCGATTAATCGAGTCTGGATCGCAGTCTAGACTGACTGAAGCCAAGCTGATATTTGGTTGATTGCTCGATTGCTCTGTTCCGTGGGACCTCGTGATCGATGCCTTTTCCTCTCTGATATCACAGCTGTTTGTATTCAGGAAACCAGTCCGACTCATTTAGCAGCCTCAGGACAGCCCCCTTGCACGAATCCACGGACACATGTCTACCGTGAGGCTATGAGACACCCAGAGACATGGCGGGTCGGCACCGGATAACCGCCCTCTGCTCGCTGCTCCAGCTTGGGTTGTTGTTGTTGCTGCTGCTGTCGGCGCGGAGCACCGGGAGACCGCTGGAGGAATGTCTGAATGACGGGTCCTGTCAGCCCCAGAGACCTCCCGTGGTCCTCAGTAAGTGTCTCCACAAATGTTCACTGTGTTTTCATTTTTGTTCACCTTTGCATTTGTTGCGAAATAACCGCAAGTAACTAGCCACAACGGTAACCAGGCCGGGTTCCACCTGAAATACAACCAATTTAACATTTAACTTGCTTTATACGACGTGTAGCCAAATTAAAACAACAATACATTAACTTTAAAAATAAATATAATATAGTAGTCTGATCGGCTTTGGAAATTTGAATATATACGTACATTTTGTCAGTTAAATGGACTTCAAACCCGGTTAGCTTATAAGTCATTTGATCTTGTCCCAATAAACAAAAACATGTCTTGAGGCTATTTTCTCGAACTTTGTTTCTTCTGTAGGAGTGGACACGAATAAGTCGTACACTGCCTTTTTGTTGCATGTTGTGCACATTGTAAATTTGTGTCTACTTGCTAGACTCAGCTACGTGTAGTTAGTTTATATTTTCAGTATGTACCAGTTGCTCAATCAGTGCTGTGTGTGTTTGAGCTACTGTTTACAGTCTGATCATATGACTGAGCTGGAACAACCACGTCTGAAGCCAGACTAGTTCCCAGAACCTGTGTGGAGCCACATACTAGAGTTTAATCATAGAGCACAGAAGGACAACATTAAGGTCATCTTTAATCCAGCCTGAGAATTTGAGAGCTGAGTCAAGCACGAACCATGAGTCTGGATTTCTGTGATTAGTCTTTTTCTTGCACTCGTTCTTGGGTTGAAACCCAAGAATTTGTTCTTTTTGACGCTGTGTTGCTCATTTTCTTCATTTTGGTTCATTTTTCTTGATCATTTTGTTGCTTATTTTTACTCAGTCTTGTTTATTTTATCATTTTCTTAAGCAGTTTTGGTTATTTTTGTTCATTCTGGTGAACACTTTTTTCAAATATACTAATTTACTTGACAATTGTGACAGTTTTTGATTCTCCATTTTTTTAAATGGTTATTTTGCTCATTTTTGAGCCTTTTCTTAGTTTGGTTGCTCATTTTGTTCATTTTTACACATTGTCATGATTATTTTGTTTGTTGATTTTTATGTTATTGATTACTTTGTTAATTTGTACTCATTTCCTTCACTATTTTGTTTGTTTTCCCTCATTTTCCTGGTTATTTTGTTCATTTTTGCTCATTGTCCTGATTATTTTGTTTGTTAATTTTTATGTTATTGATTACTTTGTTAATTTGTACATACTCATTTCTTTCACTATTTTGTTTGTTTCTCTCATTTCACTGGTTATTTTGTTCATTTTTGAGAGTCTTCTTTAATTAGTCTTTGGTTTGTCATATTAGTCATTTTATACACCTCCGTGATGATTTTGTCAATTTTTGCACATTATCTTAATTATTTTATTTATATAATTTATATTCATTTTCTTCATTATTTTGTCCCCTTAAAGTTCAGACAGAACCTACTCCCTTGACATCTGCAGTTATGACACAAACATGATGATGTTGCATGTTTTTATTTGCATTTTAAAGTCCATACCACAGAAACATGTAGTAACAAAAAAATGAAGCAGCAAAATTTGTGAAAGTACAGTTTGCATCACTGCCGAAACTTTCAGTCTTACGTGTACATTTCAGAGTTGCACCAGTTCGTTTGAATAGCCTGATGGGGGGGGGGGGGAACTGGGTGTCACGTGATGGTTTCTAGTGCACTTAAATGGTGTGATTATAATTTTTTTTAACTTGTATTACCTTAAGTTTGAAGTGCAGTTTCCATGAAAATGTGACTTGTAAACTGTCACATTTTCGTGGAAACTAACTTTTGAAAAGTAATCTGTGCTCATCATTAATTTTAGCGTGCATATGAAACTGTGACAGACATGTTACTGGACATGTATTATGTGCGCCTGATCTCTTTATATAAACCTCTGTAGTATGCTGTCTAGCTTGTAACATAACTGCATGCTTAGCATGATCTCTCCAAAGCCTTCGACACAGTAGACCACCTACTTTGAAAACAGAGATTAATTGCCATTGGTGTTTCTCATCAAGCAGTTAGCTGGTTTGAAAACTACCTCACCAACAGAACACAGTGTGTACAAGTCAAGGGACACACATCAGACTTACTTACTGTTACGAAGGGTGTACCCCAGGGGTCAGTCCTTGGACCTGTACGGTTTATTTTGTATATCAGTAATATTGCTCAAAACATTTCCGATGCCAATTTTCATTTTTTATGCAGATGACAGAGTCATTTATACATCAACATCGACACCCAGTCTGGCTCTTACACAGCTCCAAAGCACTTTTAATGTTGTTCAATCAAGATTTTATGATTTCAGACTTGTTTTAAACTCATCAAAAACAAAATTTATGTTGTTTTCGAAAGCCAAGTCAAAGCATCAGGGCCTCCCTTAATCACCACTATTTACGGCCATCCAATTGAGCGAGTATCAGAGTGCAGATATCTGGGTATTTTAATTGGTGACTCACTGTCTCTTACCCCTCGCATACAGCAACTTATAAGAAGACTGAAAGTAAAATTTGGATTTTATTTCAGGATACAATCTTGCCTTTCATTTTAGACAAAGAAGAGACTTGTTGCTGCCACTTTTGTCTGTACTTGATTATGGGACTTTATTTATATGAATGCATCACCTCAGTGCTTAAATGCCCTTGATACTGTTTATCATGTTGCTCTGAGGTTTATCACAGGGCTCAAACTCATCATTGTCTTTTATACGCTGAAGTTGGATGGACCTTTTCACACGGAGACTGAAACATTGGTATTCTTTATCTATAAATGTATCTTAGGTCTGCTTCCATCGTATTTGCTGATCTACATCTGCTGGAATGACCAGAATAATTGCAGTTTCCGGTCTCAGGAGGCATTTGGAATATGCTTCTTTAAGAATTACAAAAACATATCTGTTATTATTATGTTGACCTAATTAATAGGCTCTGTATAATTATTGTGACCATTAATGCAGAGATGGGTATTTTTCTTCAATTGATTTACCTACTGACTTCAGCAGCAGTTGAGGAAGATATGAGAATTTGTATACCGGTATATTGCTTTTTGAATTCTGTATGTTAATAAATAGTATTTCTTGCATATTAATGCAATTCCTTTCTGTTTTAAGGAAAAGAATAGCAAAGATATATAATAGGTATGACCAAGCTGGGCTTATGTCACCTTGACATGAGGATGCAACACATTTTTAAACGAGCCTGATTGAGCCTTTATCATTGTGCTTCAACATAGTGGTATATAAATGTTATAATTTTCTATTATGTGCCACTGTGTTGAAGCATAATGATAAGCTTCATCTCAGTAGTTTAACACGTTAGCCTTGTCTGTGCAAAAACATGGGCTGATGTGTAGTGCAATTTGGACTGTCATACATAACTCAAGTGAATAGGGAATGGGACAGAAGAGCTGCCATGGTATCTCACCTGGTTCTTGCCGTTTCTGATTCCTCCATTCTGCCCTCTCTCATGGTCTTCTTCCCTGTCTTCGCTCCCTCTTTGTGCTATCAACAATTAATTGGTACATTATTATATCATTTGAATTAAGAATAAGTTATTATAAAAACAACTGCAATTCTAAACTACAATTTGCATGTCAATAATATTATACTGTTTTTATGTTGTTTTCTCACCTGAACCTTTTTTTCTTTGGAAAAAAAACCACCTGATATTCATGTTTGTATTCACATAGGTAAAGTGGAGCTACAAAAAGATAGGTTTGTTACTAAATTTAGTTTATAATTAAATTAACAAATGTGAAAGCTGTGTACATAAGCCACAAGACAAATAAATTAATTTAAAACGAAAAGGCTGGGGCACTCTTAATTATTAAAATGTAATCGAATAAAGGACTAGATACTCACTAAACTGTTCTGTTTTATATGAAATACTTGACATGACTTCTTTTGACTTTCATACTGGACAGAGAAGGGAATAGAACAGGCATGGCTATAATTGTTTTTCATTACTGTTCTATCCTGTCTTTATTCCTTCCTTTTCTGCTTGTCTCCCTCTCTGTCTTCCTATCCTCTCCCCTTTTTGTACTAACAATCACTAATTATATATATCAGCCTATTGTAATTAATTTGATCAACATGCAACTATAACATAGGCCTTCAGGCTAAAATGTGTATGTACAGTAACAATAACACTTGTCTTTTGATGTTGGTTTACTTTTAGAATTTGTTGAGTTAGTTTGCAAACACCGTTATGGTCTGAAATAATTAAATTATTCATAAACTCAGAACTTAGTCACTTGTTTGTATTATATCTAGCTCTGTCAGCCTTAGCCACGAAACAGTAGGCTAAACAGTGAAGCTGCTAGCAGCGTTAGCAAAGTCACATTAGGCAGCGATAAAGAGTAATAAAAGTTACATGAGTCAATTTTGTAACATCTGCCAATAAATACTCACCCACCAAAGATGTAATGAATCCAATGCCAAGTGGGTAGTTTGAATGATCAGGACTCCTCCTCCGCCACCCTGAGCATAACAGAGTGGCGCGGTGCTCTGATTGGAGCAAACCAATATTGCAGGGGTATTACAAGTATGCACAGTGCGCTTTTGAGGATACAGACTGTACATGGTTGGGTTTTTATCAGTTTGACAAAATTTAAAATCCATTTAAGTGTTTCACTCAAAAAGATTTGGGGCTTTTGGAAAAAACATTCTGGGCTTAAGCCCCCACAAGCTGACCCCTGGCTCCTCTAGCAAATAGTTGTCTGTGGCTGGGTTAGCTGGAAATCTCTGTGTTTTATTAGGATGCTCGTACAAGTATCTTGCTCCTTCTTTAAAGGTGCCATATTGTGAAAAAAATTCTTTATTGGATTTTGAGGAGGAACTAAACGCTGTAATGTAAAATAAAAACGGTGGGAACTGACGGAAAAAACATACCATTATGGCCTTTTGTCATTTGTGACATCAAAAATAATAATAGTCAAGCTGAAGTGCATTAGTTCTACCGCTATGGCCCAGTCATAATCCAAGTGTGAAAAGCTGAGTTTTAAAACATCACTAGTTACGATCAGTCATACTCGTGCCTAAAATTTGCCCCGTTCTCAATAGCAACTGGTTAATATTTTGACTTTTTTCAGATAGTTGTTTGTGAAAAGTGCGTTATTCTGTGTTTAAAAGTAGCTTTGTCAGAATATGATCCCAGGTCACCTCGGGAATGGTGCCGTTCAGCCAATCAGAGTGTTTTGCAAGGGAAAGTGAGCCGGTACAGTTGGTCACTGCGAAATCAGAGCATGTGATGTAAATTTATAGAGGCCATCAGAAAAGCAAGGAAAATTCAAATTACTTTGTGTCAGCACCATAACAGAAGTCTTTAATAGACACATACACACTGTACAGATACAAACATTTAGATATGAGGGCAACTAGAAATTTTTAATTTTTACAACGTGCCTGTGACAATGACAAAACAGTCAAATGACTATCACACAGCATTAAATAACTTTTTCACAGTCAGCAAGTTGGCATTTACCATCATGTGCTTCAGCATCTCTGCCCTTTTGTCCAAATATGGCACTTCTGGCTCCAAAGAGTCAACATGGTGACCGTCAAAATACTACACTGCCGGTGTCGCAACAATTCAAAAAACAACTGTTGACATTATTGTAGCTCTGTCCACTTCCTACATACAGTCTATGATTCTGAGAAATTCAATTTATGCACATTACTGTTTTAATTTAACACACAGTACACATTTTTTCTTTGTGAACATTGGTGCCATTATCAGGAAGACTGACTGTGAATTAATGTCGCACAGCTGGAGGTTTTTCCCTACAAGATGATATAAAAAAAGAAAATATAAGAAAATAAATAATTTGACAGACTTTTTAGTCTTTTCTTTGCCTTAAAGATCCAGTGTGTTCAATTTATTTGGATTTAGGGAGACAAAAATGGAATATAATTGTCACATTTATGTTTTATCGCCTGAGAGCAAGAATAGTTTTGTTTTTCTTATGCTGGAAAGAGTTCATATTTTGACAGACGGTGTGAGTTGAGTTGAGGGTTATAAATGAATGGCAGAAATTTTCAGGACACATGCTCCTTCTGCAGCTGTTTCCTCTTGGTCCACGTCAAAAAACTAAAAATAAAGATAGATGAACCTGATGCTGTTTTATGGAAAAGAGAAGATACTTTTCCATGCTCCCATCATGAGCCTCGCAGTAGAGTTGTTGAGTAACAACTGAGTAAATATTAACAGCAATTGGTCACTATAACTATCAGACCTTTTAACTATGACTTTTACCATTATACCAATCTGAAAACACTCATGATTGACTAAAGCATGTGTTTTCAGACTGTTCGGACAACATAGCACTTGGTACATTGCTGTTGTTTAAGTGTCATATATGATGATGATGATGATGATGATGATGATGATAACATAAATACATTGTTAGAGTTTTTTTTTTTTTTCTCAGGCAGCTTGAATGCCATGATTGAATGGTGAAAGGGATTTATGGGATTTTTGGTCAATAATGCCAAACACTGTCAAGCACTGGCATTTGACTTGTCATTACATGCTGTTTTTGAGTTTGGACCAGAGTTAATGTCTCCCTAAAGTTAAACTATATGTTTTCTTCCTAAAGTCGCCTACATAAATGTATAACTCGTCCATTAATAATCCTTCTCGGTCATCACCTCTGTCAGTGTGTGAGTGGATTTTTCTGCACTGACCTTTTTCTCTTGTTTCAGACTGATTTTTTTTTTCTGTATGGGTCATTCATGCAGTGAAGAGAGCATTTGTATCCAATCAGAAAATCGTGTTTATACCTCCAGCCATTCAGAGCATCACACAGCTCATTAGGAAGCAATTTGGACTTGGGTTCACAAGACAAATACCAAAGTGACCTGTTTTGGTTATATTTGTCTTTGGAACCTTCCAATAGAGTTTTATGAAGTTGTGGGTAATTTAAATCAGTTATAGAGTGAGCACACTTAGATGATTTTCTTGTGCTTTTCAATTTTACAACTGTTTTCCTCAATGTTGTGTCTCTATTCTGTAATGCGCTCCAATACTGACTTGATTATCGAGCCTTTCATGCTATCTGTGAGTAGAGCGGGAAAGGGGCAGGAGGAAATTTGCAGATTTCGCCTTTAACTAAAAAATCCAGTTGTCGAAACAAACAAAATTTCTTCCATCAAAAGTGAAGTGTATTTGAAGTCAACTTTTGAAAAGTCACAAAAAAGAGAATTCAGTTGGTTCAGATGGTTTAACACAGGTTATTAAACTAACCTGTGTTATGCCATCAGAAGGTGGTGCTGTGGGCTAATTTACTGTTGGGTTTAATAAACAGAGTAAAATTATTTCTACAGAGCATCATGTTTCTGATTTTCATCAAAAGTATTTTTGATGGATAGAACAGGAATAATCAGCATTTTTGAGAATAATATTTCCTCACCAGTCCAAGCCAAAACTGTCATGCTTTCAGACTCTATTTGCAAAATCTGTACCCGGTTGATGAATCATCAATTCCACCATTGACCTGGTGGAATTTGCGCTGCACTTCACTGTCATTTTTTAGCTTTCAAAGGCACTCCTTTTGGACATCTACTTTTGCATACTTTATCGGTTTCAGCAGTGGCATCCTATGTGATTGCGTATTGCACAGTACCACACATTTCCCTGGTGAACAGGTTACTCTTCTTCTGTTGTGAAATGGTGTGCGAGATATGCAGTCACCCCATACCGCATTTCTACCAGATGGAAGTAAAAATGAGAGATTTTTTTTTTTTTTTTTTAAGACTGACAAGAAAATCGCATGCATGAAGAACTTTTTATAATTTTTTGAATTCTGCAAAGTCATGACCTATTCCTATTGTACCATATGTCTTTTGGTCATTGTATGTCATTCAAAAAGAGGATTACATTTCTCTTATGAGCATTTACTCTTTTGTAAAAGATGGTCCATCCTACCTTTTAGCATGTGAGAAATGTTTTTGGCACATTTTTGGTAGGTTATTTGAATTTTGCTGCAAAACTTCAAAATACACAATAAATACAATTATGGACACACACCTACCACCTGCAATGACTAATTTTTGTGGCCGCCACTGTAAGGGTGAGTTGAGGGTAGAGCGGTGCAATTGCCTTTTCACCACTAGATGCCACTAAATTATGCACATTGACCCTAAGTTGCATTACTGTCAACTATTTGCAGTACCGGGGGATCTGGGAAACCAGCTGGAGGCGAAGCTGGATAAGCCTAGTGTGGTCCATTATATCTGCTACAAGAAGACAGACACCTTCTTCACTTTGTGGCTCAATCTGGAGCAGCTCGTTCCTGTCGCCATCGACTGTTGGATCGACAACATACGGTATGGATTTTCCTCCTATTTCACTCAATGTTAATGTTTTTTGTTCCTGATGTATCTTGTGTGTTGCCTCCTTTATCAGGACACAATGTACTGAAAAGCCCTGTATTCGTTTCTACCAAGATCAGGACAAACACATTTGAACTCATTGTGGTGCAAACATTTCATTTCTTATATATTTTACAATTTGTGCTGTTTTTAGCTGAAAAATTGATCTGTACGTTAAAGTTGCAGACTTTATTATTTGGATTTTTCAGCAATCGCTTCAGAAAGGCTGTGGTTTGAAATTCCTGGGGGCGCCAGTCAATAAAAGGGCTAATAGAATGATGTGTTCAGTGACCTGTGTGACTGATGACTGTTATCAACCTCCACTGCACAAACTGAACCTTTGAACAGATGAAAAACAGTGGTCAGATGGCAATCCTTTATGTTGTCATCAATGTCCAGCTACAGACTTGAATATTTGTCTGCTTGATGCATTTTAGTCAATCAGTTATCAAATATTTACCAGTGTGAAAACAGATCCCAGGAAAAACATCTGACATGTCAGTCCAGAAAAGTGCAGTCCTAGGAACAGCAAAGATACTGCGCAGAACCCTCAAGCTCCCAGGCCTCTGGTAGAGGATCCGAGCTTGAAAAGGATGAGACC
>JAQQAE010022188.1:0-10308 GCA_029823295.1 Pseudamia nigra | reverse complement strand
TGTCGGGAGGTGCTACTAGCTTAGCAGAGCTGCTAATGTTTACTCTGTTTGTTCTCGACACGACAAAACACATCTCCGCCGTGTGTGTGAGCACAGTTTCCGCTTCCGTGTCTCTGCCACTTACACTTGTTTAACCAATCAGATGGCGCTGTGGGTGGAACAATGCTGGAGACAGAAGTAGCAGGAGAGAGAGAGGGGCGGCTGAGCAGAAATAAAACGGATTTTAAATTAATTTCTTTATCGGCCTGTCGGATTTAAAAAAACGCTTATGCACGTCAAAATTCCAAATGTCGGTGCCAATAATTGGTTGACCTCTATTATTCACCCATTTGTTCAAACTTATTTTCTTCAGTCTTGTGAAGTTGTGCTTTTTGTAGCTTATCTTCTAAATTTTTGTCTATTCTTTTCTTTGTACTCTTTAATTTTGTCTCATGATTATTTTGGCGTTCACACCATTAAATCAAAATGAACATTTTATTCTTTTACATTTGGGGTAAAATATAGAAAGATTTGAAGATATACTGTACCGGTATGTAAAAGATTTATCAGTTTATAATGTCCATTTTGGGTCTTGAACTGAGCGAGTTTGGGAATCACTGGTTTAAATGGTTAATCTAGCTTCTTTTAGGTGTAAAGTTAAATTTTCCAAATCATGGCTGCTGTCGCTGGAGAAGCACCATGTCAAAGATAAGTGTCGACTCTGGTTGAGGTAAAATTGGTCTGACTGGTGAACTAGTTATCGTACATATCATTGTACAGGACAGTGTCTGACACAAATGCGTGTTCAGTTCATGTCATACAGAACTTTTATACTTTTTGAAAAGCAGTGTTTTTGACCCGAGGGCGTCCATTTCAGTATTTCTATGAACCAAAGAGTGCTTTATATGACGACTGCAGCGGAAACAGCCTGAGTTTAAACACTAAACCCACCGGCACGAGTATGTGTCATCCACTAGTCAAACTGTACAGACATCATCACCTGGTTTAAATCCACACTATGCTCACTAGTATTTATTTCCTTATTTATACCTTTTTTGTGTTTTTTTTTTTTTTTTTTTTTTTTTAAATGTTAACGTAACCTGGAAAATGACTTTGGCTTTGTAATTCGCAGGCTTCTCTGTTCTGACACTATTCATTAGATTAAACATGGTCACTATTCAGTCGAATACATGCACTACTGGTCAAAAGTTTTAGAACACCCCAAGTTTTCCAGATTTAGATTGAAATTCAAGAAGTTCAATTTCAATGAAGAGCTTGAAATGGTACAGAAATAAGTGCTGAACTGCCAGAAGTTTAAAAAAGTTCCCCAAAACTAAAAACTAACACATTGTTGCAACTAATTCCTATGGGCGTCCCAAGTTTGCTTGATTAATTAAAACCCCCTCTGTGTTGGAACATACTGTGGTACCATACCCGCGTGAGCATTAATTGAACAGTATTTTACTGCAGAAAACATTGTGTTGGTGTGAAAATGGTGAGGAACAAAAACGATGTAAGAAACAGACCATCCTAACACTTAAAAATGTAGGTCTTTCCTACAGAAGTTGCAAAGAAAGTCGAGGTGTCGGAGTACAGTTTCCTTCAGCATCAGAAGACCCTCACAAACTGAAGAAAGTCTGACAGGTTCAGATTTCTTTATTTGTCGCATACAGATGTACAACAACAGGGAAATGACACCATTACTGTTCTGATGCAAGTATTAGAATAGTCTTTTTTTTTTTTTTTTTTAGATTTAAGTAAAAAATTACTTAAATAGAAAAGCACCTATGTAATACAAATTATAATACAGGAACAATCTGAATATCAATACTACAGTGGAACCTCGGGTTACGAGTTTAATTTGTTCCAGGATCGAGCTCGTACGGGACCAGTTTTCCCATAAGCAAACCAAACATGTCAAACCAAGTAATCTGTTCCCAGACCCAAGAAAACTCCCAATACATATACACCAGTATGTGCACGTAAGGTATCTGGGAAAGAATGTATATTCATTATCTGAAAAAGCGGTTATGTTAATTGTCTGAAAAGGAATGCATGAAATTAGTTCTAAAAATTTATAATGGCACGTTACCTTGGAGACAGACAGCTGTAGGCAGAGGAGGCTTGATGGCGGAGGAGGGAGGGAAGCAGAGACTTGATGCACAAGTATTCAAAGTAAAGAGCAAACTTAATCTAAGAAAGAACTTGACACTATTTTTTGTTCTCTCTGTTGGAAGACTCGCAAAAAATTTTACTCGCAACCCGATTTTAAAAATTTATTTATTTATTTATTTAGATGACCAGTTATTGGTCAGATAGACCCAAAGCCTCCATCTTGATCGCCTTTTTTATAGCAACACAATGCTTTCTGTAGTACAATACTGTTAAAATAATGCTCTGCAGGGTATGGTACCACAGTGTGTTCCAACAGAGGGGGTTTTGACTGAACAAACTTGGGACACCTCTAGGAATGAGTTGCACCAACTGTCAAAGCTTGATCAACCTCCATTGTTACAGAACAGCTTTAAGTTGTTGACGCATATCTAGTTCCAGAAAAGTCTAATTGTGAAATGTACATTATTTTTCAGTTTTGTGTAATTTTATTTATTTATTTTTAGCCTCTGGCAGTTCAGCTTTAAGGTCCCTTCGCATGTTATGACTTAGCTAATGTGTTCTGTTTCAAAATTGCTCTAAAAACAGTGGTATATGCAAAATTATGGATTTTTTTTTGGTAATTTTGAGCGTATACATAGTATATTCATAACAACTTGGACGTATACATAATGTATTGGTAATTTTTATATCGAATGTTTGACAACTTAAAGATAACTTATACCAACAAATGCACAGCATGATGCCTGTGTTCCAAGGCGTGAGGTTTTCTTCGGCGACTAGACTGGTTATTTGGATTGAAGATGTTTCACTACCTATCCAGGAAGCTTCTTCAGTTCTAATTGGTCTAATGCGGAAATTCAGATTTTATCCTCTGTGACTCAGGACTCCAACCGTTCATCCTAGGAGGTGTTGGTTTCACCGGGGCCAGGGTCATTAACAGAGTTGTTGGGGTCCCTGGCACAGGCAGGGTCGTTGGAGGTTTCACCCTGACGATGGTGACGGGAGGAGGATGAATTTTCACTGTTTTCTGTATTCAACCTCATTATCTCAGTTTGTTTTCATTTCAGCTTCCTGAAAGCTTCCAGTTTCTTCAATTGTTGTGCAGGTTATAGGCCAGGCAGTGTAGGTCACATTAAAGGTGGAAAAAGTTGTGAAATTATTTATCTCTGTGTCAATTTTTTACATCACAAAAACCTGGCATTTGAACAGGGGTGTGTAGACTTTTTATATCCACTGCAGGTGACTTTTTCACACATTAGAGATGTATCAAGTGGAAGACTACACCTGAATACTTGTCTTCTATTAGGTGTTCTCTCAAGTATTTGCTAAATTAAACGTGTTGGTAAACCTATGAGTGTACTTCATACATATTTTTGGCAGATGGAGACACAGCCTGATAAGCACTTTAGAAAGCAGAGATACAAATTCTGTTGGGGATGAGTACTTGGTGCCATGATCCTCCATCTCTCGGATGACATGGACATCTGCTCCCCATGGAGTCTTGAGCAGACGGGTTCCTCCTGCGAACCCTGTTGTTGCATACCAATTCCCCAAAACGCCACTGTATGGTAGCTTTAAGTTAGAAAAGTATTCCCTAAGTTCTGTGGTCGTCTGGAATACATCAACATGTGTCGGGGATAAGTTGAAAGCATGCTGCTCATAGGTTAGAAGTAAGATTTGGGTACACTAGACACTATCTCGACGTATTTCAACTCATGTGTAACGTGTAAAATTTTGTGCATGCTCAAAACTTCTCAAAGACCTCACCGTATTATGATGAAAACCAGCATGCTCTTATAAAAAACTTACCCATAAATTATGATGTACGACAGTGTATTCACCAAATTTTTCATATGTCTTACTCTGGCTAAATAGTTGAGCTGTGTCAGGGTCTTTACCTTTTGTACCATTTCAAGCTTTTCATTGAACATGAACTGCTTGAATTTCAATAGAAAAAACAGAAAAAAATCTGGGTGTTGTGAAACTTTTGATCAGTAGTGTAGATTCTGTACAAGACCCTCCCTGTTTGCAGATCTGGAACGAGCATTCGAAAGAACTTTTGGCTGTTGTCTTTGGTACAAACACTGTCCCATGATGCAGTTCTGTTTTTCGTTTATTACTTACGGTCTCGTGGCCAAAGCTTGTGGAAACGGAGTGGAACACCGAACCTTCAGACTGCATCTGATGATGGAGCAAACTGGTTGCTTCGTCTCGTATGTGGCTGGTGCTGGTGACTCTGTTTGTGCAGTGCGTTTAATTTTGCAGACTTGTGTTAAATGTTACCATAAGTTGAAACGCAGTATGGTAATTTTATCTAAAAGAATTTCAAAATTTTGTAAAATGTATTTTGGTATAATAGTTATTAAATTTTTAGTCCTTTTAAAGCCTGTTTAACGCCCATTTCAGGATTTTATTTGTATTCCAATGCACACTTTGGTTGCGATAGCACTGTAATCTTGTTTATCCTGCAAATATTTTGTATTGTTGCTGCACTGCAAGCGCTGCAAATCTTTTTATATTTAATAAATGTATTTGAAAGTTTAGTCCGGAGTCTGATCTAATGTCTATTTTTGATTTTTAAAGCTGTAGCTACACCTAGAGTTTCTTTTTTTTTTCACTTTACCTACACATTGTACATTTATTGGCATATTTTGTTCATTTTCCAGTCAATTTTGTTGATTATTTTTGACATGTTTTATCAATTTGTGCATTCACGTGGCCAGTTGTGTTTGTCTGTAATTCTCTTTTCTGTTCATTTTTGGATCAACGTGCGAATATTTTTGGTAATTTTTACACATTCTGGGGATTACTCGGGGGAACCTCAGACAACGACCGCTTCTGACGACGAAATATTCGGATATCGACAGAAAAAACTGCAAAAAAATTGAGCTGCATAACGACAAATTATGCGGACAGCAATGCCCGGGTCACGCCTGCGTCACTTCCGGGTCTCGACGAGAGTGACCCGGAAGTCAGAGCGCTAGCGCTAATTTCATTCATTCTGAAACAGAATGAATGAAATTAGTTCTAAAAATGATTCAGAATGTATTTTTACCTTGGCTTATGACTTCGTAGTGTGTCCGTGGACACTGCACACGTCCATAATTGTAAACAACTCCAGAATGTACCAATTGGTTTTACATGTATTTTTATGGAAAAAGTCGCATTGGACAACAACTGATTCGGATACAGGCTGTGACGGCAGGACGGATTATCGTCTGTATCCGAGGCACCACTATATTTTCTTTTTTTTTTTTGGTCAATTTATTCAGTTATTTTGATTTCTGTGAAGATTCTCAGTCATCCAGGTCATAGTATCCTAGGTGTGTGGTTTTTTCTTCCATCGAAATTTCCAGTCCAGTCGATGGAAGAAAAAAAAACCACACGCCTTGGAGTTATTTTGATTATTCTTTTTATTGTTCATTTTTACTTCAATTTGTCAATATGGTTATTTTTATATTGGTGTTGCTTATTTTCAGTTTGGTCTCTTTCTCAGTTATTTTGTTCATTTTGTGGATAATTGTCATTTTTAATTTGTGGGTGTTTTCATTGTTTTACTCATTCCTTGTTTTTGTTCACTTCTTTAATTTCAATTACAAATCAAATAAAAATGAATTCAAGCTTATACATCTTAACTTTAAATTTTAAAGAGGAAAATACACAACATAATGTGGACTCATTTACAGTGAAATGCAGATTATTAGATTGATAATGATGGCGCTTTGCATAATTTTGTTTATTTTGTTTGCTGTTTTTATTTTGTTCATTTGTGGTGTTTTTTGCTTATTTTGTGCATCTACTTGATTATTTAGTTTCTTTGTTCATTTTGTTGTTTTCTGCTCAATCTGATTATTTTTCATCCTTTTGTTTTCATTTCTATCATTACTGTTCATTTTCATGATTATTTTGTCTGTTTTCTTTATTTTGGTGTTTTTTTTGTAATATGTACTATGTTGATGCTTTTTTTTGGTAAGTGATAACTTTGCTGATTTTCTTATTTTTACTTTTATTTTTTGATCATTCGGTTCATTATATTTTCACTTGTTTGTCTCAATTCTCGGTTACCTGGTTCATTTTTGTTCACTTAGTCATTTTTTTTCTTTTTCTCTTTTCATTTAGATTCAGAATTCATTTTGATTATTCAGTTTTTTTTCTTTGTAATGCATTGCATATTCATTTTTTATTTAACATCTACATGCACTGACTTTGAACCCATTAAATTACTTAATTATTAATTCTGTGTCTTAGTCCTATTTTTATTTTAAACATCTTAATGTGTATTTAAAGACATTTAAATTTGTGGAGAAAAAAAAATTCCTTTATTAACCAAAAATTTCATGAACCCTCTGCAGACCCCTGAGGGCTGAGGTCTGCTGCAAAAATATATGAACCCTTTATAAACCACATGACATGATGAACATTTCTTCATTTTGTTGAATTTTTTTTCATCGTGTGTCATGTGTTCATTTGGTTACTGTTGTCTTTTATTAATATTTTATTCATTTTAGTCACAGCGTCTTCCTTTTCCTGATTTTTTTTTTTTAAATTTTGTTCAATTTCGTGTGCCTTTTAAAATTATTTTCCATCATTCTCTTGAGTCGTTCATTTACATCATTTTTGGTTATTTTGTTCATTTCAGTATATTGTTAATGTTCATTTTTCATTCAGTTAACAACCTGATTTTTTTTCTACACTTGTCAGTTTTCTTAATCAGTTTGTTCATTTTTATATTGTATATTTTATCATTTTGTTCCCTGTGTTTTAATCTAGTTTTTCTTATTTTGCTCATTTTCTGGTGTTTCTTTTTTCTAGTTTTATCTGTGTTTGTTCATTTGGTTCACTTTTTGTTTTATTGCTTATTTTGTACATTTCCATTTAGTATAATGCGTTGTTTCCACCACAAAGCCACTGGAGGGCAGCTGAAGACCAATATGTGGCCCTGGAGCCACAGGTTGCGGACCCCTGCCCCATGGGTCACACACCCCCTGTTGAACACTTCTGCTGTAAACCGCAGTAAATTGAAGCGTCTGCCACCTGCCGACACCCTGGTTGCATTGTTGCAGTGACGTGTACTTCTCCTATTGTCCACACGGGGGCAGTGTTGTACATGAAAGCTCTCCATTCAGATCCTCTACCTCACTAACTTCACCCCCCAGTGTGTTTTACACATTCCCCATGCTACTGATGAGTAGAAGAGGAGATGCCATGTTGAGATGTTCCAGGGGCTCATCATACCCCAGCGTCGGAGCGAGCAGATCCACCGTGGGGACACACGGTCGTAACCAGGAGACACACGGTCGTAACCAGGAGACACTTGTGCAGCTGGAATCATGGACACGGTGGAGAACGTGTGGCCACACACACACCAGTGGGACATGAGACATGACTAACAGTGCTGAGAATGTGTGGGAAGAGCAGCCATGACACCACAACAGAGGAAGTGAAGCCCGATGGCCACCAGGGAATGAATGTGGACACATCGGGGCAAAAGAGGACAATATTAAAGGTCCCATACTGTGAAAATCTCTTTACTGAGGTTTGAGGTTTCTCTAAACTCTGCAGTGGTGCCTAAGCTGCAGTTGTACTCAAGTAAAAATACACTTAGTTTATCATGACTCAAATAGGGAGAAAAAAAAATTCAAGTAGTAGGTAACATATTTTATCACAACTTAATATACTGTGGTTGAACAGATTATTCGGCATTTAGCTAATAAAGTAAAGTCAACAATATTTGTGGTGAATAAAGTTAAAATAATGTCTAATATAAAAAATACATGAAGTGCTCATGATTTGCAGCTTGTTTTGCTCATTTTTGTGTATTTAAATGATTATTTAGATTTAACTCATTCGGTTGCTCGTTTTTTTGTCAAATGTCATTGCTTGTTTTGATTATTCTTGTAAACTTGTTCGATTATTTTGTTAATTTTTGGTCATTTGGCCGCTTTTTCTTTTGCTTCATTTTTTTTAGTTCTATTGTTCATTGTGTTACTTGTTCAGTTTAAAAAAAAATAATTTTGCTCGTTATTTTGCTTAAAAAAATTTTTCGTAGCTTGCCAGGGTTGCTCAGTTAATTTTTGTTCTTTTTTTGTTTTTGTCCCTTGTTTTGCTTGTTTCTGCTCTTTTCGGTTGACAAAGTATCAGGGTCAGAAATATAAGCAGGTTCAATTCATATAAGCAGATAATTGAATTTCCAGGTAAGTCACTTAACAGGTTAAAGTTCACATATCTTAACCCCTACATTGATATCTTTGGTGCCTATATGTGTCCAAGTATGCAGGACCTCTGTAAGGATGTTGACAAAATAAAGTGACTTTTCCATGTTTTTGATGACCTCTTCGTAACCCACCCAAACATGCTCTGATTTTATTGAGTGTTTTATTGGTTGAACAGCAGGTCATTGTAAACCACTAGTCCCTTGACTAAACCCAGAGAGTACTCAGGTTAAAGTAGTTACTTTGTCATTCTAATTCTTCAGCCTCATTCTACTAACTGAAATAAAAGTAGAGTGAGTGGAGCTTTTCAGTGTCCTCTGTGGTCTTCAATTGAAGACCACAGAGGACAAGTTTATGCAGACACTGAGTTTAAAGCCTGTATAGGATAGAATAGAAACACTCAACAATTGAGTTGTACAGTAGTTGTAGAAGCACTAATAGGGCGAGTGACTCTGTACCCACCTATCCTCTGACAACACAACTGAAAACTAAAAAAAAAAAAGAAGGCAAAATAAATAAAGCAAAATGCTATCAGACAGTGTTAGGGCTTAAAATTAACAAAATATTCAGAAAAAGGAAGAAATATAAGAAGCAAAAGGTACCAAGTAGCAAGGTAAATCAATAAAGGTGGATATAAGCCAAAGAAAAATGACGAAAATTATCAAAAAAGGAAGAAAAAGTGAACAAAATGAGGAAAAGAATCAAGGTGTGAAGGGAGGAGTAAAAAAAAAAAAATTACACTGCACAGCAACAATGTGACAATTTACAGTCACGGTAACTAAAAAAATTGAGGCAAAAAATTAAGCAAAATGTAAAAGACGGTGAGTATTTTGACTTAAAATTAACAAAATAATGAGTTAAAAGAATAACCGTGAGACGCAAAAGTTCCAAAACAGTGAGGAAAATCGATTAAAAAGGAATCAAACGAGAAGAAATGAGAACAAAACAATCCAAAAATGAAGAAAAAGCGAACAAAACAAGAAGAAAAACAAAATGAGGTCCCCCAGGCATTCCCAAGCCAGCTGAAAGAAATCCCTCCAGCACGTCCTGGGTCTGTCCCAGGACTACCTGCCAGTTGGAGTTAGTTTTGGCAACCAGGGATTGGACCACCCAGGCCTCCACCTTTGGCTCCCACCCAAACCACACAGTACCAGAACATTTCGACCCTTCCTGCAGGTGGTGGGCCCACAGGAAGGCATCGTCATAACAGTCTTCTGAATCGCTCTCAGTCTGAACTGTCACCTAGGACCAATTTGCCTTGGGAGACCCTCCCAGGGGTGAGTTACCCCCGACAACATAGCTCCTATGATCACTCAGGCACGAAAACCCCTCCACCACGATAAGGTGGTGATTCAAGGGGGGTGAACAAAATCATAAACCAAATCTTTCAAATTAAATTGACATGCCTCGATGGACATAATTTAACCATTTTCAACCATTACTTTGTTTAAAATACATGACTTTAAAGGTTCTTTAGAAAGTACCACAACCTCAGTTTTTTAATAATTTATGCATGAAAGGGTTAACACTTTTTTGTTTATGAAATAATTCCAAACATGTTCTTTCACAATTTGGATGTCGTCAGTATTAATGTGCAATGTTATAAATATCTAGAACATTTGCAGTCTCTGAAAAGATTGCATGGGATTGTTGAGTCAAAATAGGTGAAGTTGCTGAAAAAGTTCAGGAGTTAAATTTGTAGAGATTTGAGGGTATTATGACGTGAATGATGAACTATACTATTCAGTGGAATAATAATTACAAGATCAAAGGGACATCCCAGGATGGAAGGAACATGAAAGGAAATACATGTTGGGAAGATACATTTTCTTTCTTCCCACCTCATGCATAAAACATTAGTAATATTACCTGTTTTTCAACCAAAAATGTGACAGAATGGTATGTGATGGGGTGGTATATAACGGTGATACAGTGGGGACAATAAGTATTGGGAAATGTAAAAATGTGCAAGTTCACCCATTTAAAAAGATAAGAGAGGTTT
>JAQQAE010022187.1:0-10308 GCA_029823295.1 Pseudamia nigra | reverse complement strand
TTCAATTTCATTTCATTCATCTGTACAGAGATTGCATTTCTATTTTGTATTTTTAATTACAGTATAAGTTAAGTTTACAGTCCGCTCTTGAACTGTTTGCACTTTTTTTTTTAGCCTATTTGCGCCTTTTAATTTTAGCCTATTTGCACTTTTTAATACTGAGAGACCTGCACAAAATTTCGTTATGTGTGAACATAAAGACAATAAAGACTCTTGAATCTTGAATCTTGAATCTTTAGGAACCACTACCCAAGCCTCTTATTGTAATGGTTAGAATGAGGGGCTTGGGCAGTGGTTAGACTCCAACCCAAACCATCAGAACCTCCACCTAATTCTAACCCTAAGGCAGTGTCTTAGTCCTCCTGGAGACCACACGTGTGCCTGCAGCAACGCTATAAACACATACATGCACATGCACATGCACACCTACACCCACTAACCCACACATACTGTATACACACACATGCACAAAATTAAAGCAATTTGACCAAATCTTAGAATTTTAGACTCCTAACAGACAGACAAATCACAGGTAAAAGTATTATCCTTCTTGGCAGACATTAATATTGATGCAACAGAAGTTGAAACTTTTCCAGAGTGAGGAAGAGAAAGTTCTGGATATAAATGTTGATGATTTGAATTCTCTCAGTAGTTGGAGCAAATGTGTCCCTTTCCTTTTGACATTTGGCTTTTACAACTGACAACAGAACACCCGAGTTAATGAGATTTATGAGGAAAAGGCCAACGTGCTGATGACATTTCCCTCAGTGTAGATTGATCGATAAGTCACCAGAGCTTCACTGCAGGCTGTGCTTTAAAACAAAACCAAAGAAGAAGTGACATTCATTCCAATTATTGACTGAAAACAAAGGAAAAAAGGTACAACATGCAGATCAGACAGGAACATGAGTGAACTATCTGATCACTTCCTGTTTTATAAGCTTGCACAGAGTATTGTGGTTAAAAATGTGCTGAATGCATGAATGGAGTTAAACATACTAACTGTGTCTTCATCTCTGTTGATACATGTTGTTCCAGTTTCTATCCTTTTTTTGTCATCCCACTTATATGGACATAAAATGTTACAATGCAGAGTGAAAAGTCAGAAAATAACAAACATCATCACCACTATGTATTACAGTTTGTTTATCTACTGTAAAAGAAAAAAAAAAGTTTGACATTTAACAGCATCACAACAGATTAACCCAATGTACAAATTCCAAATATTCTATTTCAGCATCTGTTAAATAATTCCATGAATGAACTCAATCATTTATACTCTAATATAACTTTTTTCACACTCAGGCTCAGACTGAGACAACATTGTGAAATTTCCATATTATCATAGACATGAATATTTAAATACTACACTTTTACCAGCAGATACCCTCGTTCACCAGTGTTTGTATGGCTTCAGTATCGTTTGGCTACGGTGATGATAACAAAGATCACCAGTGAAAGTTCTGATCATCATCAGTGGTTTGGCAGCCATTAATCCAAACACACTTTCAGCAAAATGCCTGAGGGTGCAGCTGTCTACAGCAAGGGCAAATGGAAGCAAATAATAGAGCAGATTAGCATAAAGTGTCAAGACTCAGCTCAGGGATTTGTCGGCACATTTGCTGTGCTGTGAGAAATATATGAACTGGATAAAATAACAGAAGGAAAAAGGACTGCTCTTAAATAGGCTTCAAGGCTGGATGAGTCTCTGCTTTGCGCTTCTTTATCTTTTTGTTTTCTATCAGAAAGTTAACGGTGGAATCATTAATAAATCCTGCAGATCGTGCGAACATCTGCTCATACAGTATGCTTGGTTACATCGGTGGGTTTCATACTCCATGGGGACACTGTTGAACAAAACAAAACAGATGACAAACAGCACACTGTGAATTTCTTTGCACAGTTAAGCTTGCCCACCATGTCGGCTTGGAGCATTGCTACCTTGCCCCATTAATCCCAACAAATTCCGCTTCAAATGATTTGGTGTCAACAGCTTCTCGTGAAATGTATCACACCCTTTGATTTCTGGAGTCATTTGAATGATGATCAACCCTCTCTGTCACAATGATCACAAACCAGCACTGGTTTTCTACTTTTTCTCATTCTGTATTTCCTGCCAAGATTTACAACAGTGTTGATGAGGCAAACACTGATGTGACACACCCCTTCAACTGGAACAAAATGGCATTAAATTAAATGAGCAAACCAATTATCTGCTACAATTGAAAACAGGTTGTATTTTACCACATTAAGCAAAATGTGTGAATAATCAGCCTATCCACGTTCCCACTGTGTTGAATTCAGCCATGATGTCAAAGCCTTTGATGTGTTCACGCACACCCCAGCTGCATCTTGCTGTGGTTGTCATGACACACACAGTGAACAGGCCACACCAGGGGAACTTGCCGGTGTCAGTCTTAGATGATGACACAACAGTCCGTACGTTTACAAGCTACAGCTGGAGCTCGACTAAGTTGTTTAATTGGACGACTGTATAGCTGAACCAAAGAAGTCAATGAATCATTACAAATTTAAATGAAAATTGAAAATTTGAGTTCTCTTCATCATTGAATGATCTCGTGATTTTTTTTTTTTCCTTTAATTGACTGATCATGATAACTAATTTTCCTTTGACAGTTGACACAAAAGGGTTGTTATATTCAACCACATTCATGTTTCAGGTTGGAGGTATATACATATCTTTCAGCTCTAGTAAAATAATTAATTTAGATTTATTTCAACCGGCTCAATATATTATAGGACTGTCTGGACCATCTATATTTAATCAATCTGCTAAAACTGCTACTATGATGACCAATTACACTAATGCTGGAAATGACTAAATCTTACTGTCACTTATATAAATCACTTTTCAACTCTATAGAGCGAGCACGAGTGAAGTAAGAGGAGGGTTTTTACACAACTAATATGATGTAACACGAGTTGTGTACTGAAGGTATAGAAGAGAGACTGAAACTGAAGCATTGACCTCTGGGGGGGACCCGAGGTGTTCCCAGGCCAGCTGAGAGACATAGTCCCTCCAGTGTGCCCTGGGTCTTCCCCAGGGCCTCCTCCCAATATTATCGATATTAAAAATTGATCTGCCCACCATTAGCTACTACTGTCACAACTCAAACACTGATGAAGATAAATGTTAAGTGGTTCATACATCATACTGCTAGAAACTTAATGAACTCCACCTAACTTACGTGCTACGTAGACAGAGACAGGAGATGTGAGACTGTTATCTTTCTCTGCTCTTTGTTCATGAGGATTTAATTTGCCCTATGAATAAAATTAAATTTTATGTCTTGGCAGACATTTTTGTGCTGAGCTGCTTTGGAAGGAGAGGACAATGTTTTCTCCATGTTTTTGTCATTACTCACTGTGTCTCAAAAGCTGCCAGAGAAAATCACAGCAGCCTGTAAATCAGAGAATGTGAATTAAAACCTAAGAATCCCTCTGCTCCATGCAGAGCACGTTAACAGGTTTAAGTGGGCAGCTCAGAATGTTGTAAGGCTGCAGCTTTGTGTTTGTGTCATTATGCTCACACAGAGGACACGCATTTCAAAGTTATGTAAATTTTTATGGAGTTTTTTCCCCTCATATTCACATCCTATTGTAGATTGTGGTGTAATTGTGTCTCTGTTTGCTGCTGATAAACCTCTGGAAGAGTCCGGTCTCCACTGGATTCTATCAGGAGGACGTCAGACACAACATGTTGGCTCAAACGTGCATCAGGAGTGACGTGATGCTTCCGAGCCAGGTTGTTCATCCGCCTGTGTCCATATTTCAGGGACACTTTGAAAGGATTTTTTAAAATTTGGTCACTTGAACACAGCAAATTTACTTTAAAATACATTAATATAACAGCATTTCATAATTTTGCATAAAAGGATGAAGTTGTGATCTAATATATTTTTCTGTTCAAAATTTCTAACATCAGTTTCACTGTTGTGAGTGTAAAATCTCAGGAATGCCCAAAAGTCATTTTTTTCTCTCTATCTCTGTTTTTCACTTTACCTGGGTTAAAGTGAACATTAAGGGATATTCAGTGTCCAACCCATCATACTACATCATAGTTTTTTTCAGTTGCTTAAACATTGTTTCAGGTTAATTTCATTTTCTTGATTATTTTTTCATTTATGTTCATTTTTAGATTCATTTTGATTTAGAACTTATTATTTTATTCATTTTGCTGTACAGTACAGTTGTGAACAACATTGTCCGCTGTTAAAACCAACTGCTTTACTCATTTTAAATTAATTTTGCTGGTTATTTTCTTTATTTGTGTTATTTTTTCTTGATCATTTGATCAAATTTTCTTCATTATTATTATTATTATTATTATTATTATTATTATTATTTTTATTTTTGCTTATTTTGTTTATTTTTTTATTTTCTTGATCATTTTTGTTCAATTTCTTGATTATTTTCTTCAATTTGACTCATTTTCTTGACTCTCTTTCCTTAAATTACTGGTTAATTTATTCATTTTTTTCACATTTTCTTGGTTTATTTATTCATTGTTGTGCATTGTCTGGATTATTTTCTTCATTATTGGTGATTCCGTTTATTTCTACTATTCAATTCAATTCAATTTTATTTGTATCAATCATAATTTAAGATTATCTCTGGATACTTCACAATTCAAGGCCAAGACCTCAAGACTATACAGAGAGTAAACCTAACAGAACCACAAAGAGCAAGACAAGGGTGACGGGGGAAGGAAAAACTAACTTTAACGGAAGAGAAAAACCTCCAGCAGAACCAGCAACTTGGGGAAGGAGGACATCTGCCTTGACCGGTTGGGGTTAGCGGACAGAGGTGAGACAAAAAAAAGAGTAGAGATAGAACAACAAACAACACAGACACTGGACGACGTCCACAACCAGCAAACACACAGCAAGGACATCAAGAGACCTAGAACAGAGACCTAGAGATGTAGAACAGAAACCTACAACAGAGGAAGGAAGCACAGAACTACAGGAAAGATGCAAGTCACCATATAGATGACATGAGAATGAGTGCAAATAAAAAAAGGGGGTGGGGGGGGATGGACAAAGAAAGAGAGGTGACTAGATGGAGAGGGTGGGAGATGGAGGGAGAGAGGGGAGGAGAGGAGAGAGAAGATAGTGGGAGAGAGAGATAGTGAGATGAAGGGGAAGAGTTAAAGAAAGAGTGCATCGGTGTCCCCCAGCAGCCTAGGACTATGCAGCAGAGCTAAAGGAAGATGAAGGGTTTTCCTGATCTAGACTTAAATATGTGCTTTGTCATTAAGTGAAGTATTAATCCTAGTTTTAAAGGTACAGAGTGTCTGCATCCCGGACCCACATTGGAAGTCGGTTCCACAGGAGAGGAACTTGGTAACAGAAGGCTCTGCCTCCTAGTCTAGTTTTAGAGATTGTTAATTTTTTATTCATTTTCCTGACTCGTTCGTTCATTTTTATTTTGTTAATTATTTGCTCCCCCCACCCCCCCATTGTTCAAACAAAATCTGTGTCCTTGGATAAAATAATGTTTTAGAAATAAATATCAGACACAGAGACCAGCATCCATCAGCCAGTTTAAGCCCTTTTGCACCAACAGGGAACTGACTTGATTCTGGTTCCTGAGCCTAGTCCTTAATATTTTCACCAAAACCAAATTGGTTCAGAACTGGTTCTTTTCTTGAACTGAAGAGGGCGAGCCATTTCCACAGGTTAAAAGGTGAGGATGGAGACACGTTGTCATCTGAGAAATCATGCACATTTTCACCTTAATGTATTAAGAAATAACAGGCAAACTAAAATATTCTTTAGGATTAGTGAGACTAAAAAAGGTGTCAAAAAGTCACCTGCATGCTATAGTAAGACACTATATTCTGGTCTGTTATGTACAATGCCACCCTCAAATAATTACAACTCTCTGATTAGAACAATCGAATTCAACGCTTGTGTAATAGCAGACGGCTTCACTGGATGGAACCAATGTTCCATGGAACCTGAATAGCACCAGTTCAGGAACCACGGTTCATATAATGTCTCAGTCACGTCCATTCAGGCACATGGTGCTGCTGATGACAGTGATGTACTTACACTGATTTTTTTGGCTTCTGAGACCACTGGCTTCAGGATATAGTGAACCGAACCAGCTGTCCAAGTGAATTTGCACATGTTTTGTTTCCAAGTGCCAATCACACCACTGACCTTTAACCTGGAAATGAAAACTACTCACACAACATAGGTGGAAGTTCCCTTTATTACACTGTTGTTACACTGTTAGTACCATGTTGCGGAACCACATTCTATTACACATTAAGTTGTTAAGTACAAGATTTTAGGTCATTTGAAACTCAGGTTAAGACTTTATTCCAGTGCAGGGTAACAGACACAAATTAATTTTGCAAAGATATTGTTCAAGTTATTTCAGTTGCTTTGTTTTCAATGATGCATTTGGATGCTTGTTGGGATTGTGTTTTGAATGGTTCATGTGGGTTTTGTCGTTTAACACCTGGTGAGCACGCTGGAAATCAGTGTTTACACTTCGAAAGGTTGTCCTTTGGATTGTGTTTATCTGACAGTCACTCAATTAATCGCTCAGTCTATCAAATTGGGGTTTGCTAAGATGATAAATTTCATTGTGCATTGTAGCAAAATGGGTGAAAATGGCACATACACCGGTGGCTACAGCAGAGTCATTGGAAAGGGCATGGATACCTGACAAAAGCAAGTTCAGACAGGGACGTAACTGCTTGGCAAACTGTACAAGTGTGAAGCGGTAACTCTAGTGGTCCCTGCATAAAGAAGACAGATGCAGTGGACAGAAACAGCCATCACACCTCTTTGTTATCATATCTACATGGCTCTGTTCTTATCAGCAGCAGCTCCGTTTGGACACTGAATTCACATGATCCCAGTGGCAATGAAAGCGGTGAGTGTGAAGGAGCTGCTCGGCTCGATGAGCTTCACAGGACAAGAGGTTCTGTTTCTCTGCTGACTGTGCTTCCATCTCATACTTTTTGACTGTTTGCTACAAGTTTGACATCAGTTTGATGCAGAAAAGGTTGAAAATTCTGTTGAACATCAGGTTCTGTTACTCTTCCTGCCCCTCTCTAACTAATCTACAAGAGCAGAGATTCTCTTCAGCTCAAGAGCCAAAAATGTGGTGTTTACTTGTCACCAAACTTCAAACTATCATGAATGAATATTTATTGAAAGTATCTATTGAAACAAAGCTTGTGGCGATGAGGGTGGAGATGAGTATGGTGGCATTGCGAAAGTGTTGGATGTGTGGTGATGATCCTGGCTGCAGTGAGATCTTGTGGAGATGAGGACATAGATGATGAGTATGATGGCTGTGGTGAGGATCTGTTGCAGCTCCAGGGCTTGGCTAAGCCCCTGTGTCTAAAACAGAGAGAGAAAGAAACAGATGAGGGAGGGAGGGAGGGAGGGAGGGCACAGCACAGAAGCGAGAACAAGCGGGAGTGAAGGGCAGACGGGCATTTCTAACCACGAGGCAGGATGAGGTGTGGTCCTGCTCCTGAACTTCAGATAAATATATCTCCACATACTGCCACAAGATCTCCGTTGTCTTACTAAAATAAAGCTGCATGTCATTGCATTTTAGGATGTATTTTAGTCTTGCGGTGTAAAAAATATTAAGATGAAGAGAAAACTGTCTTTGTTCATTTAAAATCACAAATCTAGCTTTCACAACATGAAAAAATGAACAAAATATCCACAAAATTAATAATATTATCAATGAAAAGGGAACCAAATACTCAACAACAGCACAAGAAAATTAAAATGAGCAACTATTCAAATATAAACAGAAAGGAGGAAAAATAATGAAAAAAATGAGGACAAATGTGGTGAAAACAGTGAATGCAGCTTTGGGCCAACTCCTTCCCATTCCCAGTCAGGACCAGGCTGGAGGAAACACCTGTGTGCCATTGTTCAGTGTCTCTGTCCCTGCTGAGGCTGGTGTTAATGTGACAAGTATGATGAGGAAGCCATTTTAAGTCATATTTCCACTTTTAAAATGTGTTTGTGCCTGTGTTTCTTTTATTCGGACTCTTATGGCTTAGGTGGGGAATTCTGGTTTGTAATAATGTTCCATAGTTGCCTGAGGTAGTGAGTAAGCTGGTTGTGTGTTTTTTTCTTTCCTATGACTTACAGTATGAGATAAGATAAACTTTATTTATCCCACACTGGGGAAATTATTTTGTAACAGAAGCATACAGCATTGAGACAAAATAAATAATAGTGCACACATGCAAGTGTAGTGAATTATACCACATCTACACAAAATGAGAATAAAAAGAAATAAGCGGCATCAGAGAGGAAATATTGCATTCAAGATGGAATGTAAAAACTGCATATGATCATTTACAGATTGGATTATTTACACAATGCAATGATTAAAATGCAGAAGAAAAACAGACATATTTCCAATTGCACAGCTGAACTGAGCAACATTAGCACTGACCTATAAATATGAGTGGCTGAGTATATGAGTGTTTTATGAGTGTGGAGTGTAAAATGTCCATATGAATCACTGTGTGGACTTGTACAGTCTGATGATTCTGGGGAGGAATGACCTGCGGTAACGCTCCTTCCTACACTGTGGATGTAACAGTCTACAGCTGAAGGAGCTGCTCAGGTCCTCCACAGTGTGGTGCAGTGGGTGCATCCATCCATGGTGGATGTCGGCTTGGCTAACATCCTTCTGTCCACCACCTCCTCGATGGAGTCCACTTGGCAGCCCAGGAAGAGCTGCCTCTCTTAACCAGTTTGTTCAGTCTTTTCTGGTCTCTGCCTGTGCTGCCCCCCGTCCAGCACACCATGGCATAAAAGATTGCAGAGGCCACTGCAGTGTCATAAAACGTCCGAAGCAGTGTCCTGCTCACATTAAAGGACCTCAGTCTCCTCAGTACATGGAGGCGATTCTGGCCCTTCCTGTGGAGGGCATCAGTATTGTCCAACCAGTGCAGTTTGTTATTGAGGTGAACACCCAGGTATTTAAATGAGTCCACTGTCTCAATGTCTGAACCCTGGATGTTCACCGGTGTGTGTGGTGCAGCTGTCTGGTGGAAGTCAATCACAATCTCCTTCATCTTCCTGGTGTTCAAGTGTAGATGGTTCAGTTTAAACCAGTTGACAAAGTCTGTGATGACTCCCCTGTATTCCTGTTTGTTCCCCTCTGACACACAGCTCACAACTGCAGTGTCATCGGAGTACTTCTGTAGATGGCAGTGGTTGGAGTTGCGAGTTGTGAGCCTACAAATTGTAATTTTTTTGCTCAGTTTTAGATTTCTTTTTCCCTTTAAAAATGAGTTTGCCAAATGTTAGATTGATTTCTCTTTAATAATCAATCTGCCCCATTGTAGGTTTATTTTCCTCTTAATAATGAGTTTGTCCATTTTAGATTTATTTTTTAACTTTTTAAAGACTAGCTTGCCAACATTATATTTATTTCCTTTAAATATTAAGTTCACTCATTTCACAATTATTTTGCCCTTTAAATATTCGTTCCACAAACTTTAAGCTTGTTTTGCTTGTTTTTAAGTGTGTTTTTTTGTCCTTACCTCTTAATTCCTACCTTAATCGCAGTATGTGATTTTATTTGTATTTGTTGTATTGGTGGCTTGGTTTATTTTGCTTTATCTCCTATTACCCTTAGTTGTTTTGGGGTTTTTACTGATTGTAATGCCAACTTGATTACATATTTTACTGTATGTTTTACTTTATTTTGTTGCTGTTGTAATCATGACTTACAGTCTTGACTTAATTTGCCTTTGTGAGGAGGCTTGGCATGTGTACTGTGGTCCCTTCACTCACCTTGGTGGATTGATTTTTTAAACGTAATTATACACTTTTAACTCAAATAGACACCTCTTTAAATGTACTGTTAATAAAATGATTTTGTACTGAATTTTAGAATTTGTTCTCATTCATTAATCCCATTTTGCGCCCCACTGGCTCCAGTTCCACATTATACTATTTTTGCATTTTATCCAATAAAGCACTTATTTCTGAAATGCTCATTTCTGCATGAGTAGTGTTTACCTGTGTGCCTGTATTATTCCTTTTATCAACCAAACTAAAGTTAAGGTATTTCATGGTGTGTAATTCCCCATGGGGCATTGTTATAATTTATGATGGACTACTGTACATTAGCAAGAAAATGCAGAAGAATGAGGAATATACACTGCTTGGCCAAAAAAAAGGTCACCACCTGGATCTAACTGAGCAAATAGATACAAGCCTCCCATTGGATAATTTCTGCATGGGTGATTATGTTTCAGCTGGCAACAAGTGATATAAG
>JAQQAE010022185.1:0-10308 GCA_029823295.1 Pseudamia nigra | reverse complement strand
TTGGCTTGCTCTCGGTGGTTCTGTTGGGTTTACTCTCTGTATAGTCATGAGGTTTCGGCCTCGAATTGTGAAGCGCTTAGAGATAATCTGCGATTATGATTGGCGCTGTACAAATAAAGATTGAATTGAATTGAATTAATTCAGTAGAGGATCTAAGGGAACAAACCATTACTACCACATAATGTTGGGTAGCTGCTGTAATAACTGACAGTACATTACACAAACATTGTAGTGACACTTCAAATCCTGATCCACACCCAACAAGAGGTTCAGGTTTGGATGCAGTGACCCAGTCATGTACCATCACATTTTGGTCCCTGTCAAAGTTGCTCAGATTATTATTTACTTTCAGTACAACAACTTTGAGGGCTAAATGTTCTCTTGTTGTCTGACACATCCACCCACTGGAACAATATAATCAACATTATGACCACTTCAGCCATTAGTGGTCATAGTATTATGGCTGATTGATATTGATGTATTGTTGTTATAGTACTCACAGCTTAATAGCTCACTGCTCATAGTACTACTTTGGGTTTAACAGCAACCTACATCTATTAGTTGTTAATGACAGTTGTGAATGTAGTCCTGCCTTGGAGCTTTAAAATGAATGTTTACCAACAACTGTCATAAGCTAGAACAGTCTTCGGGAGCAGGCAAGTCATTACTACATGTGTAGCGTCAGCATAAGGTTGTGAAATTTGGCTCCACATAGCAGATGATTCACTCAGTTGGAATTAAACATCTCTAAAACTGCACAGTATACATTCAGCATAAATTGCTCTACTCCAACACAGTGGACCTTTAAATAAAAAATAGTTTCTGGAAAATAGTGGCTAAAAGCGACTCATTTCTTCAGCAGTTGCTTTAGTTTAAGTTTTTAATCACTCTAAAAGTTCAACATGGCATAAGGGTTGACATTTGTCTGGTTCGCATACACTAACTGAATTGTTTCTAATAAATAACATGAATTCAATAAATATTACAGTTTGATGACCTTTTAAAGAATCACGGCTAACACTTACCATGTGTTGTAAAACAGTGAAATCCTGTGAGATCATTTTTCTTTTGGCATGTGGACTCCGGGTGTTCAGTCTGGCACTAGCTTGTTTGTGTGTGCATGACTTTTTACATAATATGTTTATGATTATGTGGGTATTTACAGCCAGAGTGCAGAGGATGTTGTGCATGAAACAGCTCTGCACTCATTCTCAATTTAAAACATGCTTCATTCATGTAAATAATAATAAATATCATCATGAGGGAGACTTTTGAACAAAATTACAGTGACCACATTAATCACAATTCCTGATGTGTCCTGCTGCAAACTTGATGTTGCTGTAAGTATTTTAATTTCCTACCATGATAAAACAAATTGCATGAAATTCTACATACATTACTATTATTATATGGCTTAATTCAGTTTTTCATTGGACTTGAGAGACTGTTTCTAGTTTGATGGATGAAAGTTTCAGAGAAATCCATGAATGGCACAGACTGCTCTTCCAAAATCTGAAATTCTGCTGGCGTATGTGTCTGCTAATGGCTTCCACTGAAAATATGTGACCTTTAAGCGCATATGCCTGTAAAAACTTCAACATTCATCATTACCCATCTTCTTGAATGGGCAGTGAAAACTCCCTGGGTCAGTCTGGGGCCAAAAACTGTCCAGCATTCCTAGTGTTGAACATCAATTAAAGAAGAGGAAGTGTTAATTCTTACTCATCATTTTTCAACAAGCTTGACAGTAAACAAGTCCTTTTGATCATGTACAAAAAAAAAGAAAAAAAAGAATCTGAATGTTTTCCAAATGCTGATTAGAGTCAGGTCAGCTCCGTGTGCCTCGTCTGATCGGGGGTAAATTCCTTCAGGTTTATAAGCGGATACTTTGGACAGCGATGACAAGTGATGCAAGTCTGAAAGAATGTGTCTGAGAAAAAAGCTTTGGTTTTGCATAGTCACTCTTTACAGGTTCTCTGAGAAAGAGCCTTTTTTGGACTAAGATTTGTAACTTTTTGAGAGACTACGAAAAATCAGCAAAATTCTCTCTTGTGCATAAATTCATTGTATAACTATGTGAACTGTTTAGATAATATGTCCTCACTAGTGACTTTGTAGCTACATTCAATGTGCTTCTACAAATGTATTATATTTACATAGACTTTGAAGATTTACATTACAAAAAGTTAAAGAACAAATACCCCATTCCCCAAAACAAGTTTACTTACAGTGGACTTGCATTAAAAGCAACTAATGGACTGATAGAGTGACCTGATCTCCGGGGTCGTCTCAGAAAAATGGCGCATTTTATTTTTGTCATAACTCTAAGTTTGGAACTGGGAGTGACATAAACTCCAAATGGACTGTGTTTCTGCTGCAAAGTCAGAAAACATAGACGCGTACTGGAAAGTCATCTTATTCAGAATATAGACAACCTCCCAACACATGCACAATGTGATAATAACTGCATGTGGTACTTTGTACATACCAACAGCATAGAAACATGTAGGGGGTAAAAACTGAACAGTACTACCGCATGTGTATGACTGATGCAATACAAATACAACAGAAATAGTGTTGATTCAGTTGGTGTGAATGGCAGCCGTAGTGAGTTCAGACAGGAGGCATTCCAGTTGAAATTTCTGACTCGGAACTCATAAATTCACAACTGCACCAAAGTCCATCAGTGTGCATTATTCTGCTTATTACAGTCATGTGTGACGTAGCCTACAGTGCCACCCACTGGCAACACAATGCAGCTGAGTTTATTTGATCTAAAAGTGTTTTTAGAAACACATACTTTACACTTCCATTTTTATTCTCTTTCAAAAAGTTTACTTTAAATTTGTATGACATCCTACCAACATGACTTATCTTTACGCATCTGACATGAAGCTTGCCTGTATTTCCTTGAGTCTAGGGTCACCACCCACCAGCTCGTTTTACCCAATTCCAAGATTAATCAAGTATAAGTGGGCAGGAAACGGCCAGATTTAAGACACAATGCTGAAAAGTACAGCTCCAAAAAGATTATTAAAAACTGCTAACAAAAAGTTGGGCATCATTTCAAAAACGTGAAGGCAAAAATGTGATCAGCGAAAAAGAAGAAGACGGATCTGTGAACAAAAAGAAACATAATTTATATTATTAGTACAAAACTGACACTAGTGTGGTTTCATCTGCAGTCATTCACAGTGGATGCTGTGCAAATATCAAGGAAAGTTTGCTTCCAAATTACTCAGAATATACATGCCCGAACTATTTTTTTCACATACAGATAATATGCTGTGCAGTGTGTGTTTAGATTGTGATGGCTAACAGGAACATAAATTCAGAAGGAGGTGGATGGAGGGATTACTGCAATGTGACACACAGGAGACCAAGTCCAGCATCATCGGTTTTAAGTTTGTGCATTTTCTGTCTGTCCTTCACTGCAACCCCCGTTCCCATAAACAGTGGTGGGCAAAGTAATCACAAACAGCACCCAAGTAAAAGTATTGTTGCTTTATAACTCTAATGACTCAAGTAATATTTATAAACATAAGTACTTGAGTAAAGGCGAAACAGGACCTTATTAAAAAAACTCAAGTGGTTGTAACTTCATCACATGATATTTATTACAGCGTCAAACAGGGATTTTGGCAAATTTTTGCTTTATTTCCTTGATTAGTTTGATCATTTTTTGCTTATTTTTTTCTGTTCAGTCTTGTTGGTTATTTTGTTAGTTTTTTTTTCCTGCTGTTCTTATTTTCTTCACTTTTAGTCTTTAACTGCTGTGTTCATTTTCAATTATGTTGCTCATTTTTCTAAATTAATTTTGTTGCTTATCTTGTTCATTTTTTGATTCTGTGATTTTGTCGAGTTGTACTTATTTTGTTCATTTTTATAATTTACTTGATTATTACCTCCACCAATGAGGTTATGTTTTCAGTCAGTTAGTCACTCAACAGGATAACTCAAAAAGTCGTGAACGAATTTTGATCAAATTCTAAGCATAGGTTGGAAATAGCAGAAGAACCAACTGATTACAATTTGGGAGTGATCCCAATCACCATCTGGACTCAGGAAATGTTCGAATGATACTTTATCATTGCGAGATAGAGCCAATTTTAGCATGTAACTCCACCATATACGCCCAGGGTCAATGCAAAAAAATACACGTCAAGTTCACAACAGATTTATTCAGAGACATGCTACTAACACCAAACTGTAGCTGAGACTCAATAGACGCAAACAGATTTGATGTGTCTTCAGTAGTTACGGAGAAAATTGCATCATGGAAATATGATTTTTTTGTGAATAACTATTGAGCTAAGAATGATATGAATGCGATTCCGAATGCTATGGGTATGTTTTCATGATCAAGGAATCCAATAATGTAGATCAAATAAATGTAGACCTATAATTGTTGGGGGTAATTCACATTATGGGGGAAAATGAGCTGCTTGGCGGAGGTCTGTGCTTCTAGTTTTTGTTTAGTTTTGTTACATTTCTTGATTAATGTGTTCATTTTTGTTCATTTTGTTGCTTATTCATGTTATAAATATATGCAACTATTTAGGTCATTTTTACTTAATTTATTATTTTGTTACATTTTTTATTTCACCTTTTTCACTCCCACTCATTGAGATGTAGACAAATGTAACTGAGTAGAAATATACGTTTTTCAATAAAAAGTATTCTGAAAAACAACTACTCTCAGATGTATATTTATTCAAAAAAAAAAACTAGTCAAGTACATGTGAAGGAGTAAATGAACTTGAGCCCCTTTAGTAGACTCAGGCTCTCCTTCCCTGCAGCCAGAGGATAGCTCTGTTTCTACAATTTGTTTTTATCAGTGTGTTGAGGAATGTCTTGTGTAGGTGGTTGTGTGTGCATGTTTGTTATATTATAAACATCCCACAATTATCCGTGATTGCTCAAGAGACCCCCATCTCCTACAAACCCACCACTGTGCAGCTTTCTCAACATCTGAGGCCCTGTGACAAGCAGCGTTAGCACAATCTGCTCCCCATGGAAATAATTATCCATGTTGAAATGAATTTGTTTAGATAAACTGACTTTTGTTTGTCACATCTCCCTCATCCGTACTATACCTAAAAATGTAAATATAAATGTGTAGATTAAGCCCAATTTCCTCTATGTTTTTAAACCTCCGATGTGCAAAAGAAGCCGATAAAATCAGGTTGTTTTATGTATATGTGCAACTGTGTTTGCGGAGGGAAACTGCAGATGTAATCTCAGCGTATGGAGCCTGATTACATAACACAGAGAACAGTTATTTAGATTTGCCACAACCGTCATTCAGCAGTCTACTTAGCCAAATAAATGAGACACTGTTTCACTTGAAATAAAACAGAAAGAAGAGAAAGAGACCAGGGAGCAGAGGAAAGTGTTAGAAAACAGCAGTTTCCATTTAGAACAGCTGGACATTTGTTATTCTAAACACAGGAAGGGAAATGAAGGGATGATTTTATACTGGAGCTCCTCCCAACCGCACTGGATGAGGGTGAACCAAGGGTCTAAGCGTGTGTCTCTGCAAGGTCAGGAGTTGGGTGCAGCCTTTAAAGAAACATACGAACGTGTTGTAGGCCGACCTATCAGATTTCACCTTTAAGTTACATAATACTATGCTTGTTGAATCAGTAAAACAACAGTCACCATATAAGCAACTGCTTCCAAATATAATAATTCACATAACAAAGCATTTTAAGTATTGGTTTATATTTACATATATTTCATAGGTTATATCACTACATGGATACAATACAATACAGTACAATCCTGCTGTACTGCTATATGGGTGAAAATATTTTTATGGACAAAAGGGGGTTCTTCTGAAAAGTTTGGGAACGACTGCTTTGAGCATCTTAAGGCCCACTCTGTTTTTTGGGCCTCTTTTTAGGATTTTAATATTTGATAATTTATTTGCTTGGTGCTGGAGGTGGATTTGATTTGTGTAAATATGACTTATATGTGCTTGTAGGACATGCAGTATAAGTTTCTCCTGTTGAATTTGATGTGTGGTATGAATATACTTTTACGTCTATTGTTTCATGCATTTTGTGTCACATCGCTGACTCCTAGGGCACACCTCTCCTTTTTCTGTGTGTTTGATTCCAGGAGTGGAGACCAGTGACTGCTGTCAATCTTCAATCAGCACTGCTATATACGTATTCACCCAGCCTTCACCACCACTTTTCTGCCAGATCGTAGACTCTGACCCAGTTCGTCACATTTCAGTACTTCGTAGGTTAGTAGATTTTGGAGTTGAGTTTTCACTCACCCTCAGTCTCCTGTAGTTTCATGGATACTGGCTCCAGCCTCCATCCCTCTCCTGTGGTCCCGTCCGGCTTCATCCTGTGGGTGTCCCGGTCAGCCTATATCTCCGCCTGTCCCGTTTCACTGCCCAGCTCAACCCGGATTCCTCACTCTGCAATTCTCTCTGCTTTTGTGTCAAACTGCAATAAGTTTGATACATATCTACCTCGTGTGTACAGTGTTTTGGTCTTAGTCTGTATTCTCTTAACATTTTGTTGGAGGGAGCTCCAAGGTTTAATTTAAGCCCCAGCCTCTTTTTTTAGGCCTTTTATAGGATTGTGATATTTGATATGTTGGTGTTGGAGTTGTGTTTTGTGTGTAAATGTGAAAATAGGTGCAACTATTTTATCTGATGTACAGTATGATCATAGTTTTACATGATTAATGCAGTGTTTTATGTTTTTGTTTTATACTTTTTGCTGTAGAGCAATAGCCCCTGTATCTGTGCCAGGGTTTAAGAGGTTAAGAAATGATGGCCTAAAGTTTGTCACTGTCTAACCAGCATTACTTTCACATGCTATCAGCCAAACAGGATTTTTGTAAGGGTCCAATAAACATCCAAAACGTGGTTTTTATGAGATGTTCCACATTTCACTGTGTGGAAGCTGATATGCCAGGACTGTCAGGTCACAAATAGAATTTTCTCCACCAGACTCCAGTGTGAACAGTCTAAGGGTCTGAAGTGACCCACATGCACAGAAGACGATGTGACGTCACATGCAGCAAACTCCTGACTTGTTGGTGGCAGTAATGCACCAATAATTTAAATAAAATACTAAAGAAGACGTATTCACAGAAGTAAACATGGATGCTACACAAGTCAGGATGTGTGTGTGAATTTTGAAGTTGTTGTGCTGTCTGAGCTGACAAAATTATAACAGAGTGATTCCAAGTCCATTGTTTACATCTGATTTTGTCGTGTCCCGCCTCCTCCAGCACGGAATTGTGACATCTGTCTCACTTCAATGAGGTAAAAGTCGGTTGAAATGTGGCATGACCATTCAGATGGAGGTCGCTTTGAAAAACATCTGGTACATATCCAATTTAGGACCACATACGAAAGTGGCCTGGGTCTGGTTTGACAAAAATTGGATTTGTGCTGTTCAGACTGCCATGAAAATATCAGATATGGGTCACATATGGTGAAAAATTCAGATTTTGCCTGCAGTCTGTACATAGTCTAAGAATGGTCAGGAAGTGATTTTGAGCACTTCTCTCATTCAAATGAATGGTATAGGATTGACTCCAAAACCTGCAAAACACTGCAGCACTGGCAACGTCCACATGACTTGTGAGTGGAGGATTTTGCCTACAGTACATAGTCTTTTGGTGTAATTTAACAGCTGTATCAATGCTGATAAATTACGTTATTCTGGTTGGATGTAGCTTTGTCCAATTATATCCACAGGGACTTTGGTTTGAATGTGTTGATAATGCTTCTTGGAAAACAAAAGTGAATTCCTTCCCATATCATAATGAGTCTGGCAGCGTCTGGCGTTTCTGCAAAATAAAGAGAAAATGTTTTAGATTTTGTTGAGTTGCTACATTGTTGTCCAAACCAGATATCAAAATTACACAGACAGATGATTTTGGTTCATGAAGGCTATTTAGCAACAAATTTATCATTTGTGCAAGTTACGTCATGGCTACAATATAAGACTCAGCCCACTAACCATTACCTGTGCTGTTGTCATGTGTCTCACACCTGTTGACTTTGTACACAGGCCTGGTTCTTAATCCACTCTTCAAGACTGTTTTCCTCCACTGGTGGAAAAATGGCTCGACTGCAAACAGCTTCCTCCAGACGCTCTGAAGTCAACTTAGTTCAGTAAGTCACCTAACATTTAATACAAGAGTAATTGAACTATTATGTGTTTGTTTGCTTTGCATGACAGCAGAGGAAAAAATGAGGTCTTGTGTTATTGTAACCATGTGTTTGGCGTTGGAGCGGGGGAGTCAAGTGAGGAGGATTAGTCTGCAGTCAACGGACAGAGAACGCTTGCTGATTTGTTTAACGTCAGTTTACTTTTGGTACATTGATACAGCGTATTCTGTCTTGGCATCAGATGATGTCACATGAGCCAGTGTAGTTTTTACTACTTATTTTGCTGAAATTATTTCCAATAAAATAGTTACTCCCAGTCACTGAAGCTTCAGATCTTAATAAGTAATGACTCAAAAACACAAATCAGTGCACTACAAAACACATGTGGTCAAATGTGAACAAAAATGTCTCCTTGATGGAGAGAAAAACAAAGAAATCCATTTCCATTTCCATTGAAGTTGGGACATTGTAAATAAAAACAGAATACAATGATTTGCAAATTCTATTTAACCTACATTCAATTGAATTCACTATAAAGACAGGATATTTAATGTTGAAATGAATGTTTTTTTCAATATAAAAAGGCGCATCATTCACGAGCTACGACGGGGGTGAGGTTCACCACTTTGTGAACTGCATGAGCAAATAGTCCAACAGTTTAAGAATGCTTCTCAACATACAATTTCAAAGAATTTAGGCATTTCATCATCTACAGTTCATAATATCATCAAAAGATTGTGAGAAGTAAACAGCAAGGCTGAAAACCAACATCCATGAATGCCAGTGATCTTTATTCCCTCAGGCGGCACTGTATAAAAAAACAACATCATTCTGTAAAGGATATTACGATGTGGGCTCAGGAACACATTGAAAAATGACCGTCAGTAACACAGTTCATCTCTACATTTACAAGGACAAGTTAAAACTCTACCAAACAAAGTGAACGCTGTACATCAACAACACCCAGAAACACCACTGATTTTGTGCAAAGTGGAAAATTGAGCTGTAGTCTGATGAGTCCACATTTCAGATTGTTTTTGTAAAGCATGGATGTTGTGTCCTCCAGGCTAAAGAGGAAAAGGACCATCCAGATTGTTACCAGTGCAAAGTTCAAAATCTAGCATCTGTGATGGTATGGGGGTGTGTTAGTGCCCCCCATGGGTGACTTGCACATCTGTGAAGACACCATTAATGCTAAGAGGTACATACAAGTGTTGGAGCAACGTATACTGCATCCAAGCAACATCTTTTTCAGGGACGTCCCTGATTATTTTAGCAAGACAGTGTCAAGACACATTCTGCAGATGTTACAACTTACGGTTACAGTCTAGTAACTTACGGTTACTAGACTGTCCTGTCAGCAGTCCACACATGTCTCCCATTGAAAATGTGTGATACAAAATGAAGCACAAAATACAACAACAGAAACCCTGGACTATTGAGTAACTGAAGTCATAGATCAAGCAAAGCATCAAAAATTAAGGTCCTGGGTTCCTAAACATTTACTGAGTGTTATTAAAAGGAAAGGTGATGTAACACAGTGGTAAACATGTTCCTGTCTCAACTCTTTTAGAACATGTTGCAGGCATCAAATTCAAAACGAGTGAATATTTGCAAAACTACAGTAATGGTTATTAGTTTAAACATTAAATATCTTGTCTTTGTAGTACGTCTGTGAAGATTCTCAGTCATCCAGGTCATAGTATCCAAGGCGTGTGGTTTTCCTTCTGTTGACTGGACTGAAAATTTGGTTAGAAGACATTTCGCTACCTATCCAGGAAGCTTCTTCAGTTCTACATAAACTCATGCAGGCAGCCAGAATTTATACTCTGTGGTTCAGGACTCTACCCTTTCATCGTAAAAAGGTGTTAGGGTGTAGTCACACTGGGAGTTTGTTCCACGCCTGGGCACATTTCACACCTTTAGCGCGGACCATTTGAGTAATATGAGTAGAAACGTGCTGCGGTCTGGCCCCGGGCCTCAGCGCGGTTGGAGGAGGTAGGCCACGGCGCGGCACGGTTGGTCACGCACGTGTACGAGCATGGCGACTGTACGTGAATATGACGTAAAATCACCGCGTCCTTCACTACACTCATGTCAAAACAATGGTCGTGGCTTCACGAGTTGCTTCGATGCCGAGGTCTAGTGTTTGCTGGAAATTT
>JAQQAE010022184.1:0-10308 GCA_029823295.1 Pseudamia nigra | reverse complement strand
CTTTGTCCCCCTGTACGTGGTGGCGCGCATTGTCTAGTCGCAGCGGATCCGGCAGGAGGAAATTTGATTGATTGATATAGATTGATTGATTGATGAGATTTCAGCCTTGAATTGTGAAGCGCCTAGAGATAATCGGCGATTATGCTTGGCGCTATACAAATAAAGATTGATTGATTGATTGATTGATTGATTGATTGATTGATTGGTTGATTGATTGGTTGATTGATTGATTGATTGTTTATTTATTCAGGAACAGCATACATCGGTCAACAATAGTGTGAATATGCCAGTGTTGACCAAGTGGTTAATGTTTACCCGTTGTATGTGATATAATCACAGAGTAAATTCTATGGGTTTAGCAAGAAGGCGTGAGCACATGTGCAATGGGCTGCATAATTCAGAGGTAAATCTGTTTTATGTGCCACTGAGCAGTTTTTAGTTGTGTTTGAGTCTGGCCCCTAGTTCTAAAAATGCATCCATGGTAAGGTCACACTGATGGCACATAACAAAAAGTCCAGGAGTGGGAGAAGCAGGGAACCAGGATAAGTCAGACTGAACACTGAACAAGACTGAACACTGGAGCTTCATCAGATCTAAGACTTGGACTCCTCTTCTGGAAAACAGCTATGAAGCCACATTTGATTTCAGTAATTAAAATCTAATTGTTTCATGAGCCATTAAGTTAATTAATGTTGATACATTTTACTAATCTGAGTGACCCATGTCTATTTCTGTCTATTTCAGTTTATCAAGTAAAGATAAACTGAAGCAGCAGCAGAGCTTAATTTAACATTAAGTCCTACTTTAACACTTTCTTTATGCTGTAATTTTAAAAGACTGACATATAAATCTAGATCAAACATTGTGAGAAGTAAAACATTACTCACGCACACAGAAAACATGAGGGCAGTTTGACCCTTGAAACCACTGTGAACCACTTCCATTGCCTTGGAATTGTCATAAATGCTTAACAGCATCATCTGATATGTAAGACCTCTGCAACATATACTGCACATTTCTATCAACAAAAAGCCAACAACAAGTAACTTTACTGTTTATAATGTAGTTGTTTAAAGTTGTACATTTAGACTTTGGGAAGACTTGGGCTTGGTAAGGGCCTTGTGTTTACTATTTTGGATTACCTTGTTCAATCCTTCCTCTTCCTCGGTCAGTCAGGCGGTCGGCTAGCTCTTCCTGAAGCTGCTGTTGTTGTCTAGGAGGTAGCTTCCACAGTCCCTGACCCATCTAGATAACCGCATAGTAACACAGTGCAAGTCAGTAAGACGATTAGGGTCATTCTGATAATCTATTATTACTGGGGACAATAGAATGACATTGTAATGTTCATTCACTCCAAAAAAAACGAAGAAGACTGAACACAAAATGTTATATATTGTATTTCATTATATTGCTCAATTTTAGATATTTATGGTGAGTGAAGTATTGTATAGATTGATGGCTTTAGGCCTTTCTTTAAAAATATGTTTTGACATCAATTCCAGATGACTATAGTTTAAACTTTCTGAGTTAAAATAGTTGCAAAGTACTTTTTAAAATAATGTGACTCCTCAGCAACCTGACAAACCATGCAGAAAATTCAATTTACTCTCTGAATAGTGTTTTCACTGCGACCTGTCTCTGAAAAAGCTTGAGAATGGCATTAATGGCATTCAAGATACTCCCAAATAGGCTAGTTACTAAATTTCAAGTCATTCCCACAGTGGAGGTGCGACTTCACTTGAGCATGAATGCATCACTACAAAGAATTACAGATCACTCATCACGTAATTTTTACACTGTTCAAACTCTAAGTGAAGCCATGAGATGATTTACATATCCTGAAATAAATTATATTCTATGTAAACGTCATTAGAAATAATTTACAACATACTCCAACATATTTAATGACAAAGAACAAAATGGTAAAAATTCTAAATCCATGGTCAATATGAGAATAACATAACAACAGATACGGATATTGTAACGCATTTCCAATGTTTCACACTTTCATAATAAGTCTGCATCGTTCTTGTACCGAAAGATAAAACTAGATCCATTGATAAAATGATAAACAAATTCATGACGCGTGGTAGTATTTTCACACTACCTCACCAATGACTCGCACAAAGTCATGCGTTCATTCTCTTTGTCAGCAGAGGCAAAGCGTTACTTATCAACGGATTTGGGGGGAAATATACAATTGCATTTTCCCATGCTGTTTTTGTAGATAATTAACTGACCTAATAGGCACAGAAACTGACCTAATCTATGACGGAGTGAATTTAAGGAATGGTCATCACGAAGTGCTGGGAAACACCAAAGTTAGCGACGTTCATATAGCGTCTTATATAAAATTAGTCAAAAACAGAACAGTAAGCCATAGTCTAGTCTTTTTAAGCCACTGACCTGTCCTTTCCCTTTCAGACTGTCTCACGTCAGCTGTGTTGCATAAACAAATCCATTACACTGTTGTAAACATCAGCGCTAGAAGTTCTAGCAAACACGGTAGTTTGACCTGTAGTCCCGCCTACCTTTAAATACTATTGGCTCGGAGCATCACAGGCGCATAAAAATGACACGGTATTGGCTAACATGGCCATCACTTATCTACTGTTGTTCGAATCCCCGAGTTAGCCTACCCAGCTAGTTTCAACACTGATAAAGAGAATGACGACCGAATCTATACGTATGATCAGTTTCTGTTAAAACCTTGTATTCGTATTTGATAGTAAATATCTAACAGTGAGGTAACAGCAGCCCACCCACCTGAGTTTAATGAATCCTCTGACAACCCAACCTGCACACAAGAACACCTGGAAACAAGGTTCGTCTTCTATGAAACCTCTGCAGCTGTGCCTTCACCTAAACCAAACTAGAAGTACAAGTAAAGACCATAGCGCTGTGGTTCAGGATGAACCTTTAGTCGCCTACTACTAATACTGTACAATCCTGCTTTCACTCTCCGCCCCCTGTCACCAACGCCCCTCCCCTTTTCCTCTCCCCGTCATTATATCGCACTACGCGTGATTAAAAATAGCACTACAATAATTAACCATGCTAATTCTGATTAATAATAACACATAACTGGTATGTCATGACAAAATAATAACGTAAAGGCAACGCAGAAAATAACCAAACTAATGTGAAAATACAAAACACGTCATGACGCCATGTTGTTCAATGACGTAGGAGGACGTCGGTGAAACAGCCAATCATTTGCTGCCGCTGAAAAACCCGGCACAAACAACAATCTACAACGAACCCTGTGGTTGCTAACAAAAGTAAGTCAACTTTTAAAGTTTTGGGATACAAAGTAAGATGATTTTCATTCATATGACAACAGTTGTATAGATTTGAACGCATTTTAACTACACTGCATAGTCGCGGAAGTTCATTTATTTTCAATTCAATCTTTATTTGTATTGCGCCAATCATAATCGCCGATTATCTGTAGGCGCGTCACAATTCGAGGCCGAAACTTCATGACTATACAGAGAGTAAACCCAACAGAACCACCGAGAGCAAGCCAAAGGCGACAGGGGGGAGGAAAACCTTTTAACAGAAGAGAAAAACCTCCAGCAGAATCAGCGGCTCAGGGTAGGCGGCCATCTGCCTCGACCGGTTGGGTTTAGTGGACAGAGGAGAGACAAAAGAAAATAGTAGCGATAGAACAACAAACAACACAGACACTTACTCTAGTAATTTCAAATTGTGTCACTCAGATCCAAAGCGCCAACATGGAGGTGGCTGACTGCAAACTACTACATTCAGAATCACAGACCACAAACCAGTGGGTGTTGCCACAGTAGCGTTCTCTCTCTACTTCTCACATGGGCTTTGATAACATTCCACAAACTGTACAAAATGCACAAATAAGCTATAAAAACCAAAATTACCTTTTGTACAAGGCTGTAAACATATTTCTTTCTGGCGATGAACTTACTCATTTAGACTTGTGTTTGGAGAGTGTTGGTTACTTCCGCATTGGCTTAACCCCCCCCCCCCACCTTTCAGCTGCTTGGTCATCACCTGCTTCTAACAATGACCACACAGTTGTGTGATTAAAGGCTGCTGTAAAACATCACTACGTAAACATGTGTACCCTCAGAAATACACATCTACTCAAATTCAGAGATGAATCCAAAGATGAAAAGCACACCTCTACACAATGCAGTACAGTTTGTGCATAAATATGTTCAGTAAAACACAACTGCACTTCATGCGTAAAAACATTCGTACACACATTCTGTAAGAGGCAGCAGATTGCTGGGTGTCTTTTGGGGGATGGGGAGGTTTCATTAGAAGCTCACGTATACTGTACCATAGATGCACTTGCACTGAGAATCTGAACAGGAACTACCCTGCCCATGTGATTTTGTTGATTTTATATTCAGAGCTACTATGTGATGTGCAGTTGGTGTGTGCTTTCTTGGTTTTGGTGTAAGCAGTTGTGCCCATCTTTAAGGTCACATTCATGATCTCTATCTCATCAATATCAGAATGTCCTTCAGTGTCACGCTGGTTGACCTTGCACCCTGACCCTGAAATATGCAAATACTGCAAAAGTCTGATAGTGACACCAGTGGTGAGATTTTACACAACACTTTTCTACAGCTATCACAGAAAAATCCACACGGGTGGTTACACATAACCATCAAAAGGTAATTTGCTAGATGTTAATTGTTGCTTTTAATGTTATACGCTTAATATGGCAGAGACAAAGTGATGGAATATTATGAAAAAAACAAACAAGTGTATTAGACAACATGACTAAAACATATGTATTATGTAACACTTGCTGACTGAACTGTAAAGACATTTATGTACAAAAACACACATGTATGCTAACCCTGAGCAGATGGTGGAGCCAGACCTCACGGTATTAAAGTAACCCCATAGCGCCAAAGGTAAAGAAGACATCATGACAACACACAACACACACAGAGGTGGAAGTAAGAAGCCAGTGGTTTGAATCCTAGCAACCAATCTCTCAAGTGTAGAGCACATCCTAACCCCACCTCCTAAAATACACACCCACACCCCTACACACACACATTCAGTTTCTCCCTGAAGAGAGTTATATTTAAACTGTAAGAGAGGAGTCTTGCTCCCCACAGAGGTCTGTTTAATCTCTAACATCTCCACACTAAACCTTAACTGCCCTATTTCTGAATCTGTGCACACATACTGTAAATGCCCAAGAAAATATTAACTTCATGTTTACTATGGTTGCCAGACTGGAAATACTAAGGTAAAGAAAATTATAGCAGATATCCTGAGATATAAACAAAACAAACAAAAAAAGACATAATTACAGACATGAGTTAACACATCCAACATCTGATTTCTAAATTGTGATAGTTTCATCCTGGTTTTACTCTATGGCACAGAGAAATTTCCTACAGCATTATAAGACATAAAGAGAACATCACTACTTGGTGTGTTTGGTCTCTCAGACAGAACCTCTCTACACTAATTGAAGTAAGTGAGAAGGGCAGAATGAAACTAAATGGCCTAAAAGAAAATCCCAACAGTAGGCATACTGTCTGAAGGTAAACCCACCATTAAACACTGACAGAATCAAAAGTGATGACTGAGATGCATTAGTTAGATTAGTATAAGTCTATGTAGTTCTATTTTCTCAAGCTATTGTTCGCCTTTAACAACTGCCGTCCTCATCCCCCCCCATGAGTCATGTTTGTTCTTACAACCATCATGTGAAGAGATTCATAAATGGCGATACTTACTTTACACTCCTGCTGGTCAAGAGTGTAGATTTACACATGGGAGGTAGGAACATATCCTACCAATATCTGAAGAACTCCTTTGTGCTAGAGAAGCCCAGAGAGCTACTCGTGTTAGACTTCTGTGTGCTGTCCACAGTAGCACAGATGACAAACATTGGTCAAAACATTTTCTGTCATGTCATTATCAAAGAAAGAGATGCAACACTACAGAGCACTAGAGTACCAACCTGGTATGTTGTATCTGTCAGCCAACACTCCCGCTGTAAGCAGGGAAAACATAAAATGGGAGGTATGAAATTGTGACATAGATTTCAGTCAAAAATCCCACTAAATCTTAATATTCATGAGTCATTATGTATTCAGGAAACACAGCAGCAGGTTAGAAATCTAGAGCAGCTGATCAAGAAACAGGTGCATCTTCAGTGTTGCAGATGAGTAATTACCATTTGTAAATATAGGAATACACAGAGGCCTCATCACAAATATGACACCCGCAGAAAATCAAGCTATTCTGTGTTGACTTTGTATTGGTGTGTTGTGTTCAGTGCTATATAGAGGTAAAGTTGAGGAATTACTACAAAATACTACATACAAGATCTCATTTCTTTGTAAAAGGCTGTGGGAAATTTCCAGTCAGACTTAAACACAATAGATAACAAGGTTTCCTGGGATCATCCTTTCACCAACTGCCATTCAGCCGTGCTGTGAAATGCATGCTGGCATGCAGCAGTGGATCAATTTAAGTAAATGAATCCCTACAGCATGACTGCTGTTTGGAGGCACTGTGCTTAACCAAGGGAATTTTCTGCACACATAGGATCCCACCCACATGCTGCAGGGAATCAGGAATGTCAGACTATGCTTTTTTTTGCATTCATGAACATGGAAACTTAAAGACTTTTATAATGCATCATTACTCCATTGTTCTAAAATCAGATATGCCAGTATGCACTGATCAACTTTTTCTAGTAAAAAAAACAAAAATATAACTGCCCCCTTCCAGATTCACAAATGTTTGTATATTTGTCACAGTCAAATGTTTTAGATCATCAAACAAAAACAAACTACACTACTAAATAAACATTAGCCAAAGACAACCCGAGTAAACACAAAATGCAGTTTTAAAAAAATTTCATTTATTATGGGATGAAAGCGGCCTAAACCTACCCAGCACAATGTGGATGAAGTATTTGCCCCTAAAGGTCTCATCCTCGGCAGCTGCAGTGAAGCATTTGTGATAACTGGCAATGAGTCTTTCACATCATTGTGGAGACATTTTGTCCCACACTTCTTTACAGAATTGTTTTAATTCAGCCATAATGGAAGATTTTCAAACATTAATGGTCTATTTAATATAATGCCACAGCATCTCAGTCTCATCAGTCCAGACTTTGACTAGGCAAGTTCAAAACCATTTTGTTTTTTTCTCTTCATAGGCGGACTTGCTGGTGTGTTTCAGATCGTTGTTCTACTGCACAACCCAAATGTGCTTGAGCTTATGACTTGATCCTTCAGGATTTTCTGGCAGATTTCAGGGTTCCATCATTTATAGTACGTCATCCACATCCTGAAGCAGCAAAGCAGACCTTCACATACAGTCACCACATTTGACTGTTGGTATAATTGCCCAGTTTCTTTCTTATTGTTGAATCATGAACACTGACCTTAACTGAGATAACTGAGGCCTGCAGTTCCTTACTTGTAGCTCTAGGTTCTTATGCACCTCGTGGATGAGTCCTAAATGCGCTCTGGGAGTAATTTTGGTTGACTTTGGGAAGGTCCATTATACATTTATGGGTACTTGCCACAATTGAGTCTCCAAGCCTTAGAAATGGTTTTGTAACACTTTGTAGACTGATTTTCAATTTTCACACTTTGAACTCCGCTGGAACACATGATGGAACTATTGCATTTTAGCTTCACTATGATTGGTTATAACTTGTGATATCACAAATCCTAAATATTCAAAATGGCCTGTTTTTTCTCTCGTCCAATTTTGTGGCGATTTCTTACTGAGCGAGATCATATTTTCAGAGCTTTTATTTTTTGCCCCACACTCTAAATAAACCCCACAACCCAGTTAAGATGGTTTCTTACAGTGCAAAATGTCCAAACAAAGGTAAATAAGAGAAATATGTACATTCTTGTTTTTAACAATGTATGTAGCCACTTTAGCTTATAAGGTGCACTAGAATAGTGCACCTTAAATATATAATATAATGATGTCCATGTAAACCTGTAGCTGTTTTGAAGCTCATCAATGTTGTCATGAATTACAGCCATAAATTATCTTTCTCTGTTAAACTGGAAATAAAGAATGATGTGAAATTTCTTAAATATGAGTATTAGTTAATATCATCTTAGTTACAAGATACACTAAGGAGTTGTTTTGCTGTATATTCAGTACTCCCCACTAAATCATGTTCACACTAGAAGAGGACGAGGTGAGCGGAGCCGAGCAGAGGCATGAGATCATTGGTGGCCAGGGAGTGATTGTGGTGAGCAGACGACTGTACCACCCTGAGAGGGACCAGGTGCTATAGTAAATCACCATGGAAACTGTCACTATGGCAACCTTAAAGACATACGTGCAGACACTTGAGCCAGAGAGACAGACAGAAACAGAGATACGGAGAGGCCAGGGGTGTTTGGCAGGGTGGACTGATGTTAGCTGGGATGTATTTAAAACAGGAGAATCGTATGCATGTGGGAGACACAAATCTAGGTGCCGGCTGCGAATGCTACATCGGACAGGGCTTTGATCCACAGCAGGTGGACTGCTTGTCTTGTTCTTCTGCCTCTCACCTACTGTAACACCCTGCTTTATTACTATGTGTACAAAATGCAAGAGGGGAACTTGAATAAATAGAAGGCAGTGAGGGGATCAAACGCTGTGGCACTGTTGTTTTTGTTATTTACATTCTGCACTGTATGTAAGGTTATCACATCAACCTGGCAAGATTTCATGCGTTTCCTGGAGAGAACTTCCACCTAGACAGGGTTTGAATTATTCACAGCTGCGATTAGTGCCATTACACGGCTGTTAACTGAAGGAAGGATATGTTCCACACATCTGTCCATCCCTCCCACCTCTGTTTACCTCCTCTCTCCCTCTTTCTCGTTATGACAGTAAACTACCTTTTGATCCTTCCAGCCACCCTCCTGTTCAATTTCCTCATTTACTGTCTCATCACACCCCTCACCCCCCCAAAGCCCACCGTCTGTTCCGCTCCTGACGCAGGGCCTTTGACAGTTCGTATGAACTTACAGTTCTTCACTTCCCTCCTCACCCGCTCAATCGATCCCTCCTTTCCTCCCTCGTCTCATTTAACCCTTCTCCAGCTCTCTCCTGGTGTCCTCATTCATCTCTATCACACCCCTCCCTTGCTGTTCGTGTTGTTGTCCCTGTCTTTTTAGCTCTCGCCTTTCCTCCCTGTGACTCCATCTTCTCCCACTATTTGGTCCTTCCTTCTTTGTTCCCCCCTCCAAGCTTTAATCTTGTCTCCCTCTCTCTTTTCCCCTTTGTTTGGCTACCCATTTCACATTTGTTTTTCTACATCCACACTCATCTGTCTTTATTCTTTCTCATTTAACGTCTGGATCTGCCTCAGCACCTATCATTCTGCTCCTCTATCCATGCTCCCTCCCCTCCCCTCTTCCTCGGCTGCATAACCTCCACCTCTCTTTGTCTCTCCCTCCATCTACCCCTTAAAATCTATCTCTGCCTCTGTCATAGCCCCCTCATTATGCTTTCTCCTCCTCTCCTTCCCTCCCTCTCTCCAGAGAAGCCATTAGGTGCTGCGGTAAGGCTATCACTCTTTTCGCTCCCTCTCTTTTTCCCTCTCTCTGGTGTAGTCTCAAGGCAATAGGCTCCCCCTTCTCCTCCTCCTTCCTCTTTGCTCTCCAACTCCATCCCTCTCTCTTCCTGTGTTCTTCAGGTACTGTTTCTCTCTTTTTTTCTGTCCTTCCTCCACACCTCTTCTTCACATCATTTTACTCTCTTTGCTTCTGCTCCCTTCCTCTTCTCCCTCCCACTATCTTAATTTCTCAACCCCCTCCACCACCTTTCCTTCTATATCTGACAATATTCCAGTGACATAGCCCCATATGGTTGTGTAGTGCACTCGATGGTGTACACGGAGTAGTCTCTGTCTACAGCTCTATTAGACTCCTTAGGAGGCCCTCAGCAAAGCACATGTTGGAATATATTAGCACTGAAATATACTGGTATGTGACCTATACCTAGCAACAAAAAGCTCCTTTATCTACAGCTGACCTGAGATAAAGGGGACCTTACACTATTATCGCATCATAAATAAGGCTGCCGACATGGTCACACCCCATCTGGGAGATAAAAACCTAGTGGTCCCATTGATTATAACAGAAATAAAGGTACAAAATAAACCTGAGAGAAAATCAACAGAATTAAATTATCTAAATTCAACTCAAATGCCATGTAAACCTCATGTATGTTTACTCTACTTTCAATAGAATATACAGTGGTACCCCGGATAACAAACTCTTCCCCAAACCTCTGTGACACAACACACCGGTCCGAACG
>JAQQAE010022183.1:0-10308 GCA_029823295.1 Pseudamia nigra | reverse complement strand
AGGAGGCTCTACTAAATATTGATGTGATTTTTCTGTTGGGGTGCCCAAATTTATGCACCTGTATAATTTTGTTTTCATGCATATTGCACATTTTCTGTTCATCCAATAAACCTCATTTCACTGCTAAAATATTACTGCGTCCATCAGTTATGTGATAGATCAAAATGAAATTGCTGATCCAAACACCTACTGATGTAAAATTTAAATGATAGAAATTGTCAGGGGTGCCTAAACTTTTTCATACGACTGTACATGTTCATCTAAAGAAACCATGCCTGACAGTTTCGTACAGGAGTCAACGTTAACGAGGGGGTTTTTTTTCCCCCACATAGTCGGTCAGAAATCTGCTTGAAATCTATTTTATTTGTCCACAATACATATTTATTAGCATTAATTGCTAATTAACTGCTTAATTCTTTTTTCAACTACTTGACCAACTAGATTCATCAGTGCAGTGTGGCATTTTACTCACTGCAGGCAGTTGAAGCCTGTATAAGTCCTAATATGAACTAGGCAAACTGTAAATGCATAAAAGCAAATGCCTGATGTGTTAAAAGGTAAAACATGTATTTAGAGTTGAACATTGACTTCACTGTCCATGAACATGTTAAGAGTTTGTAGATTTATGTTGTGCTGAGAAGACAAAGGAGAACTGAACAGTGGTCTTCACTCACAGATAAGCTGGACGGTCTGGGCAGTGGTGGGAAGAGGAAACGTGAAGGTGAACACATGTCGGGCATAGAAGACTACCTTCAGCTGCCAGACGACTATGCCACACGCATGTCCCAACCAGGAAAGAAAAGGGTAAAACAAACTGCTCTTTTACAAAGATATAACTACAATTGTGTGCCAGCAAAAAGAAATTTAACCCTGTCCACTATAAAATCGGATAATTTTCCTCTACTTTTGAGCCCTGCATCCACTTTTAAATAGCATTTCAGGTCATAAAAAGTGCTTTTTTGTGCATACTTTTTGTTGTCTTGTGAATTGGAAACAAAAATGACAAAAGCCATCTCTTTCAAGCATTTGTAAGTGAACAGATCAACTTCTCTGTTCAACTTCATCAGGCAAGAGCCTCTGCATCTGCTGTACAAGCAGATTAGTATTTGATCCGCACAGTCCATGGTTTGATCTGTCAGAAACTGTCTGCAGTCATTTTTGTTTCTCATGGAATTTTTTTTAACAGAGGGTGAAAATATCCATCTAGAAAGAAAATGCATTAGTGTGTACAAGTTCTTAAATGTTAAATGCTGAGTCCCAAGTCAATGGTTAGTTTATTTTTCATTTAAAACTGCTAATAAGCTAACAGTAGACTTATAACAGCAGGCATTTTAACCTCTTATGGAAAATAATTCAGAATGACTGCATCCATTTCAGCTTTTTGGTTTGTGCAGTGGCTCATGACTTTAATGGAACTAATCAGTCATTAATGTTATTAAAGTCACATGATTTTCCTGCTGAGAAAAAAATATCTGCTGTGGAAAAGGTCTGTTAATTTACTTTAAAAAGACATTTATTCATCCAGTTCTGCTCGTAACATCCTTGTTCTCCTTTTCATGAAGGTGCGATGGGCTGATCTTGAAGAGCAGAAGGATGCAGATCGAAAGCGCGCTATCGGCTTTGTAGTGGGTCAAACGGACTGGGAGAAAATAACAGATGAGAGCGGCCAGCTGGCGGCGAGAGCTCTCAACCGCACCAAGTATTTCTAAGAAGATAATCTCGCTCCCTTTTTTTCTTCATGAAAGGTATGTAGATTATTCCACTGTTGTATGTAGTGATCGCTGTTACAGGAAAGAAGATGAATTTGAAGTGGGAATAAGGATCATGGTGATTAAAACATGCCTGGAAGCATTTATTACACAGAATGCTGGGTTTGCTTACATTTTTATACCCATATAAATATTAATGTTCAACTTGAAGATCACTCCTTAAGGCACTTTGAATGGCTTCTCTAATGATACAGATTGAGCTGTTAAGTAGTTTCACCTGTGTACTGTGGTAGTTCTAAGAAATAATTACAGTTCACACAACTTTGATATGATTATTAATAAAATAAAATGTCATTTGCAAACATACTAATAATTGCTTTTTTCTTGCAGGTGTCCAGAATGTGAAAACACAGAAGATGATAGGTGGTGAAACGCAACACTTACCGAGGTGAAATCACCAGTACTTTTGAAATTCTTCGTTGTTTCATTGTTAAGGATGCAATATAGTTTTTCTCAGTTTTAAACAGACACTCTGGATCTCACAGATTAACTTGTAGGTCATCATTCTGTTTCTTTGATGTATCCTGTATTTAGTCTTTTTTTTTTTTGCTGTTTTATACTTATGTGCTGTATGTCTGTAGCATTGTTCCTTGAACATGTATACTTGGAAAAAATAAAATCTCGTAAAAATATGTCAATTTCTTGAGTTTGTATATAGAATATGCCAGAATGTAGAATTCACCATGTCTGACTTTGTCCCAGATGTCCCTTTTAAGAGGAAACGGGACTAAATTATATGCAATTGTCTCCGGTTATGTTTTTACATACCTCATGGATTTCAAATGAACCAGTGAGTATTTCACTATGCTTACTGATGAGACAAACCCTGAAAATTTCAAGTTGCAGTAGGTAAAATTCAGATGTGTATTAATTTTGTGATATAGGTATTGCTGCAGTAAAGACCATTTAAACTGAGACCAAGTCATAACCCAAAGCACACCAAGGTGAGATGAATCAGACTGGATGAACAACGATGTTGCAGAAACTTACGTTTTTTTATTACAGATTGGATTACTCAAAAAAGAAATGTTTCAGTTATTTTTTTCAAATCACATTAATGATGTATACTTGGATCCTTTGTGCATCCTGGAGTATAGTGCATCCTGGAGTATAGCCCATCCAAAAGAGTCCTTCAGTGCGTTCTGTCCTGTTTTATTGCGCTCAGCTGCCCCCAGCTGAATTCTCACAGCTTAATGTTAGTATCCAGGTCCCATCTCCGGATGGCTTTCCCCTTTTTCTCTTGCCCTGGGGTCAGTGACTGCCTGGTGACATAGGATGCTGGCTTCAGCAGGGTGTGTATTAGCCATCCCCGCCGTCTCTGCAGGATCTCTTCCACGGGTCGCTGTCCTGTTCTCTGACACAAGTCGGTATTTTCAGATTGTCTCTGGCAGCATATTATGAGGGTTCTCCTCAAGCATCACTTAACAAAAGTTGTGTTAAACAGGAAAATGCACTGAAATTACAGTGATTTTCTGACAGCTGTGGTCTTGATATGACATAAAATCCAAAGACCTTCCAAAACTGAGGCAAGACCGAATGACTTCCCAAGACTAATCTCATGTACACTTGCAGAATTTTTACAGCTGATTTGAGTGTAATGTGAGGATTCCCATCGTCAGGGGTCGGGAACCTTTTTGGCTGAGAGCCATGAAAGCCACATACTTTTTAATTTATTTCCATGAGAGCCATATAGTTTTAACACTAAATACAACTAAATGTGTGAATTTTTAAGTAAAACCTACAATTTAAGAGTATAAGTCTCTTAAGTCTCTGGTTGATACGCGGTGAGGTGAAGCTTCACACAGGCGTTGAGGTTTTCATCCGTTAAACGTGCTCTTGATGTTTTTCACATGTGAGAATGCTCACATGGATGTTTCAATGCAAATGTAGCATGGTGTGTGTCGAAGTGTTGCTTTATATTTGACTGTTTCATCGATGAAATTTTATCATTGCATATTAGACGCAATGCAAAACCTGCTCTGTCCACAAAGGCGAATTCCTCTGTCCATTCATGCTGAAATGTACGATACTCCTCATCTTTTGTTTTCTTTTCGCCATCTTCATGGTCAAAAGTGTTTGCTCTGAATAAATTGGCTGTCTGACTATATCATTGAAAGGAGGGAAAGTTACTTCTTGCCCTCACAACAACTCGGGATAACCCTTTAAAGCCGGCCGCACATAGAGAAACACAACTCGACTCAAATGGAAATCAGCTTGATGTGCGGCGGTTCCCGACCCAAATTTTTTAGTCTTGACGACATCCCGACAGAAATCGTGCCGATTCAACATGTTGAATCGCCAGGACTCAGTCTCAGCGATGTGTGGCAGTCATGACTCTGACTTGGTGACTTTTATCATTGGTGGACGTGTGTCACAACTGGTCACAACGCAATCACTGTTTACTGTCAATAGATTGCACCAGTTCCCAGGCGTGCGTTGTGGTGTCAGTCTGCAGCTGTGTGCAAGGTTCCTCCAGTCATGACTGATCCCAACTCAACTCGGATCAGTTATGTTTCTCTATGTGCGGCCGGCTTAACACCAAATGTGTCGGCGCTGACACATTTGCGCGTCACTTACCCGGGGAGGCGAGCCCCAAGCAGGCTCTCGCTTCTGGTGTCAAGCGCGCGGCCGCCCGCGACCCACTCCGGGGACGGTGGCAGGTGGGAGTTTGACTGGGGCGGTACACATGTCAAACGGTAACGCAAGTGTCCTAAGGCGAGCTCAGGGAGGACAGAAATCTCGCGCAGCGCAGAAGGGCAAAGGCTCGCTTGATCTAGATTTTCAGCATGAATACAGACCATGAAAGCGGGGCCTCCGCGGGAGGTTTCTGTCCTCCCTGAGCCAGATGCAGTCATAGGTTCCCGACCTCTGCACTACATCATGATTGGATCCTCCTTTCATCTGTCTTACACAAACTACTGAGATGATTAAACTTGTAATACAGAGGTTTGTTGAGAATATGGTAACATCTTGATTTTTTTATTTTATACCTACTGAAATGTCAACACAGGAAGAGGCTGATGAACTCCAGTCATTGTCTAGTTACATGATTTACTGTCATGTTAAAGTAGTACTAGCAAACTGATGATGTGAGAGTTGACGTGGACATCATTTGAGAACATGACTGTTCAGTTATGATTGGCACATTGTTTTGTTTTTTACTGCATGGCCATGTCAGCTTTTTTGACCAAGATGTTCAGTTTTGGGGCATTTAAAGCTAAAAGCACAGGGTGAAGGGGATGTATTGGGTTTTTTCTCACAATACCTTTGACCTTTCTCTGTTATGGCTTGTTTCAGTTAAGCCTTGGGACGATTACATTAATGAAACAGAATTGAACTGAACAAGGTGACATACAGCAGTTTGAAACTGGTCCTGGTGTAGTCCTGGATCACAGTTTATGGCCTTGTAATCACGTGACGCACAGGACACCACATCTGTTTATATGTACAGTGAAAACTAAATGTGCTTTTTTTACATTTTACACAAACTGCACCACACTAAGTTAATACTAGTGTTTAACATCTACAAATATAAAGATCCATAAAATCAGAAGAATAATTAAGTACAGTGCAAATGACGTGCTTTTATATGAGTGTCAACATAAAACTAGCCATTGAAAATTTATAACACTGCTGATTTATCTGGATGATCTGCAAGGTCACATGGCAGATTTGTCGTATTAAATGATCTACGGTGAATGCTATGAAATGTATTTTTAAATGGCTTCTTACTGCTGAGAGCAAAATGAACAGAAACATTTGCGTTTGCCTTTAATTTAGTAATTTACAGTATTCGTTTATATTTATAGTATTCCCACTCATACAAATCCGATGTATTCAGTTTTCAGAGTAAGATTATTATGCAGTACTATTTAACACTTGAAGGCAAGGATCTGCAGATGGCAAATATTTGATGATGTTCTTCCTGATGATCCACATTTTTCCTGGATTCACTGAAGAGGACAAACAGACCAAACACTGACTGGATGGAGAAAAATCAAACATGAAGACATACACATTTATCCCGGAGGGTGAGGGTTATCATGTGGAGTCTTTTTGTAAGTATGGAAGAGGAAACGCAACAAACGTACTGTAACAGCAGAGTTTGTAAGGAGTGCGTGAAATTGTGGTACATACAGTTGAGGTCAAAATTCAGACACTTGGAAACGCTCTGATAACGTTGCATATCCCGCTTTGTGTCCGTCAACAATCTTCTTTAAACATTTCTTTTGTTTTAGACATGATGCTTTTAGGTGATGCCTTAAATCCTTTCTGAAGTGAATATTGGACAAAAAGGTCAGTTTTTCTGGAGGTTAATAATGCTGCTTATTGTTTTCCTTTTATTTATTTTTTTGCAAAAATAACTAAAAGTCTGGCAGTCTTAAGCAGCAGTTGAGGAAAAAATGAAAATTTATAGGAAGGTGAATAATTTCGACCTCAACTGTAATTCACCAACAAGAGAATGTATTTTTACACTATGTATGATACATAAGATGCAATGAACCCTGTTGATTATTAAATTTTTTTCAGATGCAGTGTGGACTTGATTTGATCTTATTAAAGAAATATTTGCTTGTTTAAACACTTAATGTGTTCTCTTTTGCCTTCAGTACCTATGTCGATAAACAGACACTTGTATCATACAAACTGATGTGTAATTACACCAGATATTCAAAGAAATTCACGTGATGCAGCTCTACACCATGTTTAAAAACATGGTACGTTGAATACGTACTTCATAAGATCATTTTTTCATGTACAATGAAGTTGAATTGGATGTATAGTGTATTTTCTGCAGGAATTAAGTAGTTGACTATCAAGAGTTTTGTGTTCAGACTGCCACATCTGTGGCTCATGACACAAAATGAAATGTGGTTAGTTTTTATCCTGCCTAATGACTTCTGAAGTTGGCTGGCACGTCACTGTCCAGTTTACAGATGACCTTGTAGATTGCTTTCTTCCAGGATGGGTCATGATCCTTCCCCATTGAAATGGCGATGTAAAATTCTCTCAGTGTAATTTCAGCAACTTCAAGGAATCTGTCAGGGACCTGTGAATCAAAGGATTTTGAGTAACTTAATGTGTTCTAATACTCAGAATCACCTGTAGCGAATTAAGGTGAGTATTCAGTCAAAACTCTGCAGATCACTTTGACACCGACTGTCGCAAATGTCGGAGTTAAATCACAAACAACTACTGTATCAATGCGGTACTCTTCATTGTAACTCCACGCACTGTCTAATCATCCTGTACTTTCGTGCAGTAAAACAATGTGACATGCCTGCTTGAGCAGAACTTCCATGTTGCATCTCCAACAAAGCTGCCTGTTTAAAAAAAAATCTAACTTTGGATGACGGTGTACAAGTGGTTCAGGTGCAAATTCTCTTGATCAAAATTTTGGAAAATAGTAATGATGTTCTGGAATCACTGGTGCAGTTTTACGCAAACTAGACCAGTGATGAAGTCAAAAATGACTTAAACGAGGATCCCTCATTGTGGGTCCTGTACAACTAATATATGGTGACAAGGCCTTTTAAAATATACCGTTTAAAATTTACTGATGGGTTTATGAATTAATATAGATATTCTTTTATATATATGGTAAATAAGAGAATATCTACATCATTGACTACAAGTTTGTTTAATTAGAATCACTTATTCCACCTTTAAGTGCTCACTGATATTTTGTTCTTTACTAAGATTACACAAGGTCACAATGTGTACAGTCGACAAACATAACATTTGCATTTATGTTTCCCATAAAAACCTTTGCTTGGACATTCATGATGTTTAGGCCAAAAACAGGTAATACTGGATTTTTACAATTCTTTTAAAAATGGTCAAAATCAAAGCATATGAATCTTAAGAATCTGTCTTAAATGAATTTTGACAGGACTTTCAAATTGTTTGGAGTAAGTGCTTTTAAAAGCCTATAGAAAATAACAAATTTGAGGCCTGCTGCACCTTTTAAAAACCAAAAAAATGAAGTTTGTAATTCCTACTTTTACCAGTGTTGCTCTGTACCAGTACTCAACCAGAGCATCTAAATGTTGTCAAAAAAGCTTAATATTTTAAAAATTATAAAGGTTTGAATTAAAAACAATAATAGCACACTTGTCCTGAATAAGCTGAACATTTGGAGGTTGAGTGGTTTGAATTGGACTAAATATACAGAAACAGGAAGAATATTAAAGACTGAAGACAATAATAGTGGGATTGCCAAGTCGGCAATCCCTCTAGTCTAATAATTCTCAAAGTGCCAATTGTGTGCTGCATTGTGGTGCTTGGGATTATCAGATCATTTCTCTTTCCTCCAGAATGAAAACAGTGTCTCTTGACAAACTTTTCTGCTCACATGTTAATGACAGTGAAATCTGTTTAGCCCTTGTCATGTGACTTCTACAATGCAGTGAGGAAACACTTAAATGTGTCGTTTTCTAAAACTGCATGTTTCATTGCAAATCTTCATTCAGTACCATCACGTTTTCCATCATTTGTACTAATTCTGTTTGTACTGTCTTATTTAGTATGTGAACACTGTATTTTAAACGTTGAGACCCACCGCTGTGGTGGAAGTGCAGATTAACACTTCAGGCTCCGGGGATTTAGCGCTTTATGAAAAAACTAATGAGAAATGCTAATAAACCCGTCATTACATGATGCATTCATGCGTATAATTACCTAATAACCTTTTGAGACGTAAAGGCATTCTAATAAGACACTAATATTTATAGTAATAGAGTCATGTGCTGTGAATTTACATGGAGTTTTTTTATTGCAATTTTTTTTTTCCTTTCACTAAATGCAGCTACAGGTTTGGAAACATCTGTTTTAATGTTACTCCATCACCCTTTACCTCTTATTTCATTTACTGCTGAATAATGTGTAAATTAAAAATGAAAAAAAGAATACTTAAGCTTTAGACATTAACTGATACTAGTCCTCAAAAATAAGTACTTAAAACTAAATGCAGTATCTATTTTTTTAAAAACTTCTCTGTGGGTAACTTCATAATACATGTTTAATATTTTTTACTTTCAGATAATACATTAGAAAGAATTGATTGACTCGATTTTTACTGCATACTTTGTTCATGTACAGTACTTGATTTTTGTTCTTTTTTGTTCACTTGTTAATTGCTTTGTCATTTTGCTTATTTGTTCATTTTTGGGCATTTATTTGATGTCTTTGCTCATTGTGTTGCTGATTTTGCTGACTTTTTTGTTCACCTTCGGTGGTTATATTGATCTTTTTTGTAAATTTATTTTATTTTGTTAATTTTCTTGATTATTTTTGTTCGTTTTTGACAGTGACTTTGTTTATTTTTTTAAATTCCTTGGTCATTTTGTTCAATTTGCTCATTTTATGGCTTATTTTGTTAAGTTGCTTGATTATTCTGTTCTTTCTTTAAAATAATTTTTTGGCTTATTTTGTGAATTTACATGGTTACTTTTTGTTTTTGCTCATTTTGTGGTTTATTTTGTTAATTTCCTTGATTCTTTAGTTCGTTTTTGCCAGTGACTTTGTTCATTTTATGAATTTCATGGCTTATGCTGTTAATTTGTTGGATTATTTTGTTCATTTTTGCTCATTTTATGGCTTATTTTGTTAATTTACTTGATTATTTTCTTATTTTTGCTCATTTTTTGGATTATTGTGTCAATTCCTTACTTTTTTGTTTTTGCTCATTTGGTGGTTTGTTTTGTTAATTTCCTTGATTATTAATTTTTGTCAGTGATTTTGTGCCTTTTTTTCTTCATTTTGTTAATTTTCTTGATTATTTTATTTATTGTCAATTCTATGGCTTATTTTGTGAATTTATTTGGTTACATTTTCCTTTTTGCTCATTTTGTGGCTTGTTTCATTAATTTTATTTGATTTTGTTCAATTATGTTCATTTTGTAGCTTATTTTGCTCATTTTGTTACTATTTCTTGGTGCATTTCCTTGATTAATTTGTTCATTTTGTTGCTTTGTAGACGCATGACTGTTCCTCATAATTGTGAAGAAAAATGTGTGTAAAAATGACTCCTACTCATTGAGGTGTGACCAAATGTAATTTAATAGAAGCACTTTTATTAAAAATCACAAATGTAACTACGTAAGAGTAAATAGTAGGGCTGTTAAATGATTAAAATTTTTAATCTGATTAATCACAGGGTCACTGTGGAATAATTTCAATTAATCACAATTAATGCCTATTCATGATTTATCATTTTGTGGGAGCAAAAACACTCATGATAGAAGGTGATACAGAGACAACTAAAATTCCTTATTTTACATTAAAATGCATATTTTTTTCTAATTTAAACTTGTGTAACTAAAGGAAATTACACCTGTTTTGTAGAACTTAACAGAACCTCTGTAATGTTTTTGCTTTTTTAGACTTGCTTCATTGTTTACATCAGTAACTCATGTAATTTGTTTCAAAATGTGTAAAGACTTCTACTTTTACATTTAAACTGACTTTGAAGCAGTAAATACTAAAGAAGTTGGCAGTGATGTGGGTCAAATGTAACATAAGATTTCATCACTTTTTC
>JAQQAE010022182.1:0-10308 GCA_029823295.1 Pseudamia nigra | reverse complement strand
CAGACACGGGGAGAACATGCAAACTCCACACAGAAAGGCCCCACCACCCGGTGTTGGGATCGAACCCAGGACCTTCTTTTCATTATTTTAATCATTCTCTTGCTTGCTTTTGTTCCTCTTCTTCAATTTCCTCATTACTGTGTTCAGTTTGGTTTTTGTTTTTTTTTCATTTTGGTCATTTTCTTCTTTATTTAATTAATTCTCTTGCTTGTTTTACCCATTGTATCCATTTTTTTCATTATTTTAACAACTTTCTTCCCCGGTCCATAAAGATGCAGAAATGGCACAAGCTGTTTCATTGACAATTGACCAAAACACAGGAAATTAAATGTTCTCAGTTCAAAATTTCCAGGGGGAGATGCCTGACTAAATACCTCTCTACCCCTCAGTTCGAATGCCCATGACCGGGAGAAACATAAACTCAACCCATATTCTTTTTTCTTCACAATACTTAAAAATAGTTTTTGTGCTCTGACTGACAAAGCATCTCGTGACTCATCAACTTTAATGGAACAGTAATTCATCTCCTGTCAGCAGTTGCCTATTTTCAGAGCAGGCTTTCACAGGAAATCATCTGGTTTTGACGCTTTCATTGCTCACTCCCCTGATTTTAGAAAAAGGGAACTAACTGTGTCTTGTGTTAAAAGAGAAACGACTTCATTGACGACCCGCATTGTCACAGACGACAGATCCCTGAATGGTAAGATCAATTATTTTATTCACCTAGAGTTTATCTGAATGAATCAGCATGAGTAATTTCAGAATTTCATAGTCTGTATTTATTATTAGATTTTAGTTCTATTCAAAAATTAACCATGAAGCAATCATTTTCATTTATGTGGCGGTTTTTATGACAATAATATCTCAAAATTTAATTAACACTAGAACCACTGAGTTACATTAACCCGCATACCATGTATCTAGTGCACAAGATTCTATTCACAAACTAAAGTAAAATGAATTTGCTAAATCATCAGTTGTCGCTTGTTCAAAAATGAAAGAGAAAATCTTCAAACTCACACAGTAACAAAGGCCATAATAACATAATTCATATAAAACTTTTAATTGAGGTCAGTTTTAACCTAGTGCTTGCAGATAATGGATTTAATGTTGAGGCCAGTTCACACTCTGCAGTTTCAGAACCTAATTTTCAGCCCTATGCGGCCCCAGCATTCAGGTCTGATTTCAGCTAGAGATCATGTCTTGCACCCCCCTTTGTTTTATGAGTGGCCTGAACAGTCAAACTTCCCAATCATGCCTCAGAAGGGTTTCAAAAATGTTTGGTTTCCATCCGATCACTCTGTGTTTTCTCTGCTTTTGTCCTCACTGCACCTGTGCAGCAAGGCATGTACAAAGAATGAAAAAAGTGTATGGAATCAAGAAAAAAGAAATGAACATTTTAAAAAATCACATGCGGGAGCTAATAAGGTAGCAGATGGGCAGGAAAAGGCATAGAAACGTTGTATTATTAGAGCCCTGTGTCTGTGTGTGTGTGAGTGCACCTGCCTGTGTGTATGCCAGAGATAGAGCAGATGTGCCAGATGTTGCTCTGACGGGAAAATAGAAAAGAAACAGGAAAAACTAAAGTGAGAACACACAAAGGTGGCAAAAACACTGTATTTGTGTACAGATTGAAAAAAAAAAGGTTTGAGGTGTCCGATCTCACTCGTACAGTGTACTATGGCACAGTCGCATAATGATGTCAGAACGCACACTGTGAGCTGGATCTGCATGCATTTTCAGCAGAAACGGTCACATAGTGTACTATACCTTCATGTTCTCACATTTCTAAAATCACACAGTGTACGGCAGCCTACATACAGGATATAGTCGATGACTTCATTGACATGAACAGTGTAATAACTGAGAAGTGATGGCTGTGAACTTGTCTGTCTTTTTATCTCGTTCTGTCTGTTTTTTTATGCGTTTTCTGTGTCAAATCCTTGCCATGAACCACATTTCCCTAAATTTAACCAGATAAATGTATGCCTACACCTGAAAGTGAAACTGTGGCGATTGAGATGCAGTCTTTCTGCCTATGTGGCATCATCAAACATGCAAATTCATCTTGTGAGAACTTATTAATCCGTTTTGGAAAATTCAAAACATATGTTTATGTTGTGTATGTGCTAGTGACAGAGTGACCTTGATGTTAACCAATGGTTTCTGAACTGCTGTTTTGAAGCCGTATGAGAATGTGTGTGTTTTATTTTGTAATAGTTTGTTTTAGGTGACCTTGGATTTTTTCTTGACCCTGTTTTGTACATTTGCCAATCTGCATTTAACTACTGTGTCCGATCACTTTTGGTTTATGGATGATACTTCTGCCTCCAGACTGTTTTCTCTGTGTTTGGGTCTCAACCTTGCGTCATTACAGGCCAGTCAGACTTCTTGCTTGATATGTTGGACCCCAAAACAGAACGTGAGCATATTTGCATACATGGGACGAAGCTGCAGGAGTGTATACTTCAGTACAGTATCAGCTCATGCTGAGTAACTGGCTTACTGACTTGACAAAACTTCATGAGAGATTGTTGGTAGAGTCACCTCTGAACTATAATAACTACAGTTAAAGTGTCTGTAGAAAAAAGGTCCAAGTGGGTCTGATTTAACAGGGGGGTGGGGCTGTTTTACAGACCTGTCAATCAAAGCCTGGTGCAACAGAGATTTTCCAGACAATCTGTCATGATTACTTATTTACTTTTACTTTCACTTGTACATTTGTGATGAAAACTGTACTACTACTCAGTTACACTTTGCGCCACATCAATGACCAGGAGTAAAAACAAGTGAAATTCTAAAATCAATAAGTTAATTCACATCTTTTGGTTGAATAAATTAAAATAAATGACATCTATAAAACTGAGCCTAACAATCAAGCAAATTGTCCACAAGAATAAACTAAGCAACAAATTGAGCAGAAATGTACAAACTGAACAATACCAATGAACAAAAAAAAAGATCAAAATTAACAAAAAAAAGTTTACAAAGTAATCCAGGAAATAAATAAAATTCAATAATGTCAAGTAAGTGACTAAAAAGTTACAAAATAAGCAACAGTATAAGTAAAATGGTCAACATAATAAAGGTTAACAAAATTTAACAAAAAATCAAATAAACAACAAATTAGTGAAAAAAAGAAGAAGAAGCAAAATAAGGAACAACACTGGTTAAAAAAGTCAAAATGTACAAAAATAAAACACAATCAACTAAATTATTAATGACAAAATAACATTAAAAATCATGGAAATGAACAAAAAAGTGTCCAAATTACCTGTTTATACCTGTTTATAGGCAGCATATTAGGGTGTAATAAATTCCCTGTTATGAAGTTACCAACTGAGTAGTAGACACTTTTTTAAAACTCTTATTCAAGTACTTGTTTTTATGAGTATTTCTTCTTCAGCTTGAGTCATTAAAATGATAAAGTAACAATACTTTTACTTGAGGAGTGTTTCTGTTTACTCCACCCACCACTGCCTATTAGAGAGGTTAAGTAAAAAGGTTTGAGACAAAAAAATGTCTTCTTAGTATTTTATAAAGACGTTGAAGGTACATAGCTTTATGTGCTTTTTGGAGCTAAACCGAGGTTGCCACAGCTCCTGCCAGTTGAAAACCATCTATGACCCTTTGTCGTTTCTGTTGTTTAAACATGTATCTCCATTTGTACCATGGCAATTTCTTCCCAGTGCACTCAGTTGACTTGTCTAATTTTCTTGTTTGCAGATCATGAGTGTCAATGACACCTGTGTCTTGGCGAATGACACTTTGGTGTGTTCACACAACCCCAGTTCCAGTTCCACACCCAACACCGGTCTGGCTGTGGGTCTCGCACTCTTCTTTCTGCTCATTGTGGTCGCAGTCGGTGTGTTTGTGTACAGATATTTCACTAGAGTAAGACACAGACGAGTCCAGCAGAAAGAGGACTGTGTGGAGACGCCACAAACAGAACCTCAGAGATATACGACCAGACAGCAGTCTGCAGGACAAACCCCCATTTATGAGAATGTAACTCGAACAGCCGTGCAAAGCAGAAACCAGAGCAGGTAAATTTATCTACAGCTGCATTTACCAAACCTCGACCCCAAACCCAACCGGGGTCAACGGACTTATTTATGAATTCTGGTTAATTTTGTGTAGCGGTTTATTTTATTTGTTTTTTTGTTCATATTATGATAATTTTGTGCATGTTTTGTTTATTTCGTTCACTGTTTTTTTAAATTTCCTGATGAATTTGTTCACTTTTATTCATTTTCTTTATTATTTTAATAATTTTGTTTTTTGTATTTAATATTTCTTTTGTTTCTGTTATTTGACTTCTTTATTTTGTTATGTTTTGTTACATATTTTGATAAGTTTTCTTCATTTTTTCGGAGTTTGTTCGTTTTTAAATTGTTTTGTTTATTTCTTGACAATTCCCTAGTAATTTTGTTCACTTTTTCGTTTTCTTCATATTTTATTTATTTTGTTAATTTTATTTAATATTTTATTCATTTCTGTTCATTGTCTTTTTTATTTTGTTAATTTTTGTCCATTTTTTGTATAATTTTGTTCATTTTCAGTTAATGTTGTGCATGTTTTATTCATTTTTGATCATTTTTGATCATTTTCTTTATGATTTTACTCATTTCTGTTCACTTGTTTGTCAGTTTGCTCATTTTGTTCTTTGTCAGCATGACTGTTTTTTCCATCCATTTTCTACCCCTTAATCCTCGTGAGGGTCGGGGGGGGGGTGCTGGAGCCTATCCCAGCTGACTTGAGCGAAGGCAGGGTACACCCTGGATTTTTTCTTTACATTTATTCATTTTTGTCAACATTGTGACAAATTTCATTTTCTTTATTTTCATTCAGTTTATGTATTATTTTATTAATTTTTTATTAAAGTTATTTATCATTTAGTTTATTTTTGTTCATTGCCTTCCATCTTTTGTGCAGTAGTGATAAGTTTTGTTCATTTTTGTGCTTTTTTGTTCCTTTTCTGGATAATGATTTAATATTTGATATCTTTTTATTATTTTGTTCATTTCAGTACATTTTTGGTGTTGATTATTATGTTGGATTTTTCCTTGGTATTACCCATTTTTTTAATATTTTGTACATCCTCTTCGTTAATTTGTTCATTTAATGATAATTTTCCTGATCATTTTTTAATTTTTTCCTCATTAATGTTACACTAGTTAATCAAATTTGCTCATTTTCTTGATTATTTTGTTAATTTCTTTAGTCATATGGTTTTTATTTTTGTCTTTATTTTTGTTACATTTGTTACTATTTAAACTCATTGTCTTGATTGTTTTGCTCATTTTGTTCATTTTCCTGATTCTTTTTGCTATTCCTGTTCATTTTGTTAACCTTGTTTGTTATTTTATTCATTTTTTCTTTATTTTTCAGTTTGCTGATACTTTTTACACTTTCTTGATTATTTTATTCCAGTATTATGTTTGCTTTCATTTACTTTCATGCACTGAGTATAGTCTTAATTGTGACTTGATGTGGTGAACGCTGCAAGTCTAATATAAACATAAAAATGAGCCCAAAGCAGAAGTTACATTTCTTTTTTGGTTTTGAAGCAGCTGCTGACTAGAACATTTTAATTATTGATCATCAGGGTGGTTCAGTGCACTCCTTTCTGACATGTTTAGGGGAAATGTCCTAAACCGGAAATGTTATTTATGAAACAGTACCTGATGAAATACTGTGTGATCTGTGAATTTCCCCATTTTTCACAGTATGTTGCAATATGCACAGTGTTCATCTGGCTCCCTGTCTGTTGTTCCATTTGATTGAAATGTTTTAATCAAACATGCCAGTTGATGACTCACTGCTGGAGTTTTCCTCTGTACGAAAATAGAAAAACGGAGTAAAATGGAGTTTGCAAAGTGTTTGTCTTCTGTCGAAAGCATTAGGATGTTGGAAATGAATGTCGTATCCATGATTGTTTCTTCCCAGGTTGCACAGTGAACCTGACGAAGACCTGTACCTTCAGTGTGATTTACCAGGTGATGCAATATACAGCAATGACCCGGCGTGTAACCTCGCCATCCTCCCTGACGAAGACGTTTATATTTTGCCAGACTCGTGAAAGCTTCTGTTTCCTGTCTGAATGTTTTCACTGAGCTTGATGAACTCCTTGTGGTTTACATGTTCATTCATTCTGTAAACAAAAGTGTCTTGTCATTTCCATTTGCTAGAGTTTTACATTTGTTTCTTCACTGTGCAGCGTTTGTGAAATTATTAAAGTATGAGCTCACCGGCCTACTGGAAATTCTGGAAATTCAGTGTGTTCTGATGAATTGTTAATGTCCATTTGTGCCTTCTCTCTTAAAAATTTATGAAGACATCGATAAAATGTTCAGACTAATCACAAGTATGTGCAATCATGAGGGAAACAAACAGCAAAATGAGCAAAATCAATGAAGGAAAAGAGCAAAAATAAGCAATTTGATCAAAAATATGTGCAGACACGAGTGACATAAGCAACAAAATGACCAAAAATGAAGAATATGGTCAGAGAAATGTACAAAGATGGCCTATACATTCAAAAATGAAAAAAAAAAAAATCTCCTAGTCGTCAAACCAAATTTCCAGTAGGTTAATTATTTTGACTTGGTCATTTTATATGTAGCTCACATGATGGAAAAAGTGTGAGCACCCCTGGCCTAAACAAGCAAGCAAATTTGACCAACTAAACGAAACAATGAGCAAATTTACTGAAGAAAATTAGTAAAAATTTGGAAAATAAATTAAAAAAACAAAAAAAGGAGAAAATAAAGAAGCCTATGAACAACATAATGAAAAAAATGAGCATAATGAGACAATCATAAAATTAACAAAATAAAGAAGAATAATCTAAAAAATGAACAAAACAGCCAAAAAAAAGAAACAAAATAATAAAGAAAAGCTTAATTTTTTGCAAATCTTAACTAAATACAAAACAAAACAAACAAAAATGAACAAAGTCACAAAAGTAAACTTAAAAAAAAGCTATGAGATTATTGCTTATTTCATACAGTTTTTTGAGATACCTATGACTTGATTTCTAAGATAAATACAAAAGATAACCACCATCATAAAAAAAACAAAACAAATGCACATAGAAACCATAGATACCAAAACTACTGGTTGTTCCAGATGCAGAACATGTTTATTTCTCTTCTAAAGTTGGACATTTTAACATGGGATTCTGTGGGGATTGACTCACCTTTGGAACTGGCTCATGGTGGACGCTGATGGTACTGCGGTTACAGACGGTTCACTTTTGACTTAACGGCGCAGCCATGGCGGTTGCTGCATGTGAACCACAGGCAGGGTATTCTTCCCAGTCCACTGTTTTGTCGGATTTGATTTTTAGATGAATCTGCTGAAGCTCAAGGTCAAAGCTCAAGGTCAAAGTTTCAGCCCACGCTATTGTAATTGTAAACACAGATTGACCATACTGTAAAAACTACCCTGTCATTTGGTCACACCATCTTTTACTTTTAAGGGCCTTGAACGGTCAAAGTCATAGTATGATAAAACCTGTTGGTTTGGCTGTTGTGTTCTATCAGTGCCCTTGTTGTTGCTACTGTTTTTGGCACAGCAGATGCAAAATCACACCGTCCAAATAATCATCATGTTAATCAACTCACTGATTAGATATACAACTATTTATGATTTTCTCCTGGTGTATCTGAAGGTGCTGATAAACTACTTTCATTCTGCCCCTTTCAGCTTAGGAGCATGTGCAGGTCATTCACCTATATGTGACATATTTTTATAATTAGACATATTTCAGCTGCGAAGAGCCACAAGCAAATTTAAGTCATATTTCAACTACTTTTTAATACATACTGTATGAACTCAATAAATGAAAATTAAATTCTGCAGTGTTTAAATGTATGCTTTATAAAACAGGTGGAGCTATAAAACAGCTGTCTTCGGGATAATTTTTGTGTATGCTTGTGTCTGTCGATGTCTGTTTTATTTATATTCTTGTCTATTGTCACTGATAGGAAAAAAATCTGACCCTGACTGTGGCCAAATAATTAAAGATGTCATGAAAACCCCAAGTTAATAAAAAAAAAAGTTTTACATATAGCATGTCTAGACAAAAAAAGAAACCATGCTGAGCAGGACACTGCCAGTTCAAAAAAAAAGTTGCAGATGTCAGCTCTTTATGCACTCTGTGGTTTATTAACAGAGAAGTGTCAGACATGCTAGACGCATGTATGTTTAATGAAGCAGCCCTGACACATTCTCTTAGAGCAATAATTAGCTTATTAGGCTGGGTGTAAACGTCAGATAAACAGAGAGAATTGTTCCTCTCAGTAATACACATTATGTTCACATGTTCATATTTTTCCCCCAGTAGTTTGTTAATTTAGTTGATGCTTTACACAAATAATGTCAGCCTTCTTCATTCTCAGGTTTATTTTTGTTCAATTTTTCTTACTTGTCAGATTGAATTTGTTCATTTTAGTTGATTATTGTGTTTATTGTGCCCTAGGCTTGCTCTTGGATGTTCTGAAGTGTTTGCTCTCTGTATAGTCTTAAGGTTTCATCTTTGAATTGTGAAGCACCTACACATAATCTTGGATTATGATTGGTACTATACAAATACGATTAAATTGAATTAAATTGAGTTTTTTTTATTTTGTTCATTAATTTGGTCATTTCACCAAAATACTGTAATAACAGATATAAGTTAAAAAAATAAAATGGTAACACTTTAGATTGAGGAACACGTAGTAGCCGTTATTTAGTTAATTCCATTGACTGAAAGTATTAATAATGTCCAAATTACTCCAGATTAACTCTTTAATGTACAGTGACCACTACACTGCCCTGCAAAGTCAAACTGACAGGAACGAGGTGACATTAAATCTATCATACTTTCAAAATGGAGGCAAAAGGTAAAGCAATATGCAGTGAGACTTTTTTTTTTTTGAATGGACAAAATAATTAGGAAATGAGAGCAAAAGGTACAAAATAGTAAGGGAAATGTATAAAAGTGAACCAAATCTGAGGAAAAATGAGCAAAAGAAGAAGGACAACGGATAAATCAATCTAGAATACGAACCAAATGAGATGCAAAAAGATGAAAAATAAACAAAAATAAAGCAGTCATGAAAATACTTTAAAAATGTACAAAAACCAAAACATTGAAGTAATTTTTCTCTATTTGATTGTTTGCTGTGTTACTGCACTTTATCTCTGTATGACGATACAGATATTCACACACGAATTAAAGCCACAGTATTAATAGCAAATCAATAGCAAACACTACTTAACAAAAAATATTGCATAAATTGCTTAGTCGATTCAGAATTTTGTTTTTATACATTATCAAATAATAATTAATGGAATATTTTAATCATTTTTAGCCGCTGCCCTGATGAAAATACTGTAAGTGACATTATTTTAACGATTGTTTAGCTGTACCACAAGGCTCAAAATGTCATGTCCCCAGTTTTTTAATAATTCATGCATGAAGCCTTCTCCAAGTTGACTCAGGAAGTGAACTCTTTTTCACACGTTACATTAACAGTGTGACACTACGTACCTCTAATAAAACGCCAATATACTATGACTACATACTTCAATAAGCAAGTAATTCATGGTTAATATGTGCTCCCTAATCCAAACAGCTGAAATAAATCAACTCTCTTTTAAAGTGTAAAATATATTCAAATATCATGATTTATTTAGAGAAGAGAATTTAGATGTTATGTCATTTTATCATGAACTTTTGCTCTCATTTCTGTTCATTTTTTTGTTTTTGTTTACTTTGTAAAAGGCGCAAATTGATGCATTTGCAGTTCACCAGAACACAGAAAATAAAGCGTCTGGTGATTGAAATGTCCCATCTCCAAATGAAACTCACACCCCTGGTTATAAAGATTAAAAACATTTAGTTTTGTTTTCTGCCATCCAGGGAGTGTTTTCTGTTCTTGACTGTCTACGTGATAGAGCAGGGTTAAAATAACCAAACAGCAGAGGTTAATGAGTTCCCGCTGTCTTAGATTACACATAGAACTTGATAAATTCTGACCATAATTCTTCTATACTTGTATACTCAGGGTGGTACGGGAACTCCGGACCTTTAAGAGATTAAGATGGAAGACATTTACATGCAGCAACAGTTGTGTCATGTCATCCCTGAAACAAAGAGTAACAGGACAAAAGCAAAGAAATGAAGGTGCAGCATGCGGAATGTGATGTTTGATGGAAACATATGACAATGACAATAAATGACTCTATCTATCTATCTATCTATCTATCTATCTATCTATCTATCTATCTATCTATCTATCTATCTATCTATCTATC
>JAQQAE010022181.1:0-10308 GCA_029823295.1 Pseudamia nigra | reverse complement strand
CGCCATCTGGTGGATGCATGACGCAAGTGCGCCTTATAATCCGGTGCGCCCTATAGTGCGGAAAATACGGTACATCGCGACCGTAGGAACAGAACTCGTCTGTAACCCGAGAACTGCCTGTATATATTTTAATAGAGCAACAACCAAAAAATAATAATTAAGAACATGAATCAATTAAAGAACAATGAACAAAATATGCAACAAAATTAACAAACAATAACAAAATAAAACATTTTAACCCACTTTCAACATATTTTTAGCCAAGGTTTAGACTGTGTTTTCTGTCCTTAACCCTTTTTTATTTTAATACATTGTTTAATTTCTAAATTGGCTCTTATTTTGTTCATTCTCTTGATTTTTAAATTATTTTATTCATTTATATTAATCTTGAGTGCTCTTGTTGATTTATTTTTATGTTGTATATCTATTATTTTATACATTTGTCTTGGTTATTTTGTCCATTTTTTGTCAAATGTTGTTATTTGTATATCTTTTGTTACCTACTATTTATTACTTATTTAATACCATTTAAATCTAGTGTTTATTTTGTTCATGTTGATTTATAGATGTGAATACCAATGCTTTAGTCTTATACATCGTATTATCCTTTACATTCAAAAAGGTAAAACACACACACAAAAATGCTATGATGTTTGGAATCTTAACTAATTACATTCAGTTTCACTTCCTTCTTTCCTTCCTTTGCAGACATAACCATCAATATCCCAGTGTAGAATTGGTAAAAAAATGTTATTTATGTACTGTCGTGAAGTCTATAGATTCTTAAGAGCTGGTTGAATCTATTAAAGCACAATTTTACCCGGAGTCTGAGATCAAATCAAAAATTAGCAAATAAGAAACTGTAAGAGATGTATTTTTAATCTTTTTTAAATCCTGTTTTGTTTTTCAACAGCTGACATAAGTACTGTATACAATCTGCCTGGAAATGGATGCTGAGAGGAGAGGGGGCTGGCAATGGAAATGGAAACCAGGTCATAGTAGCATCTCATACATCTGTCAGTCATCGGAAAAATGAAAAAAACCTTCTTCCTCTGTTTTGCTTCTCAATTTTTTGATGTGGCTTTTAGTGTTTATCACTCCCGTCAGGTAGGCACGGACCACTGTTCTTGGTTACAGATGATTTATTGTCACCACCGTCGAACTATTGACATACAAAGCAAAATTAAACATGGTTCATGCAGTATATAAAGATATGTAGAACATTTGAAAAATAAGGTACCTCGCTGTCTGCACCCCTGAGGGAATGAGTCCACCTTGCGACAACACTTCAACTTCCTTGTCTTAAAGTGTTACATCAAAATGAGCTTGTGATACAACGAAGAATGAAAAACATTTCCTTTGAGGCTGAAGTGTTAAAAAAGTAAAGAAATCATATATGCATAAAAAATAAAAAGCTTAAAATAAAATACTATGCAAAACATAAATTGATAACAAATAATATTTATGGCAGTTAAAGTGGTATCAACACCTTTACCAGTTTCATTTTCTATGTTCTGTTTTTATTATTGATGCATTCATTTGTGCCTTTGCCATATAAGTTTATGAATTGAAGAAAAATCAAGAAAATATTGAGAAAATAACTTAAATAACAGGTAAATGGGGTGTTTTTTGTTTTATTTTTGGTAATCTGAGTTTTAAAAGGTGCATGTAAACTCAGTTACAGATACAATCGATTGTCTTTTTTTCATATTACAGATTGCTGAGGTTTGGCTGGCTTTGATATTTTTTGCATTGTCATACAGGACAGAATTGCTTAAAATATGACATCTCGCCAAAAGAGAAATTAGTTATTATGAGACTATAGATCTGAAATTTAGTGTGAAGTCACTTGTTTTATTGGCAGAGTTATTTTTTACTTATTATGACACAAAAAAGTTAAAGTATATGAAATAATTCATTATTCATTAATTTTTTTGTCACAGGGAAAATGAAAGAGTAATGATGCAGACAGTATGAATTATTGTGTTATCTTTCTGTTGTTGCTGTCTTTTAATTTGACTTATTTGCTAGCGTGTGAGTGACATTTTGTACAATAGACATCATGAATAGAATTTTTCATGCTGTTTTGATCTTTTTGTGTCTTTCAATCATAAATTAAAGGCCACAAATTAAGTGGCTGCTTTCTTCAGCGTCCACGCCAAACTTTACAAAAACATTACCCTTTAGCTTGAATAAAGTAATGATGTGACATTTACTGTAATAATGGCCAATACTGACTGACATCAGGAGAACATATTCGGCTGTATTGCCTGTTCTTACACTGTAATAGATGAATTCCCTTTCCGTTATAAAGGTAAAGTATTCATATTGTGAGTGTTGGCACAGAATCACCACCAGAGGGCAGTATTGTTAAAGCTCATTTTACCCTTTACTGCAGTGTTTGTGTTTGATACTAGATACTGGTTCTAATAAATGAACTGAAGTTAGGTTTTGGTTAAAAAATTAAAATGTGCAGATCATAGTTCAGATCACCAGTATTTTCCCCCTTTTTTTACTGCAATGAAAAACAAAAATATGATACCTAAACCTCCACCAAGGTGGTTGTTTATCCAAGCTGTTTTTTTCTGACCAGCCAGGAGGTCATGCTGGTTTGTCTGTTTGGTTGTTTGTCCATTTGTTAGCAGGATTGCGCAAAAACTACTGGACAGATTTCTATGAATGGCCCTATCTCATAATATAAAAGAAGGTGAAATATTGATCCAGAATTTTGACCGAGATCACCTCCAAAGTTCAATGGGTTCATCCTTGGCATACCTTTGGTGGAAATTTCATCAAAATCCGTCCAGTAGTTTTTGTGAAATCCTGCTAACAAATGGACAAACAATCAGGCAAACCAATGTAGTCACAAAACCTCTTTGGTGGAGGTACAGTAATTACCATATTTTCCTAATTAAAAGTCGCGTTTTTTGCATAGTCCGAGGGGAGCGACAAATACAACAGAGCGACTTGCATTTTGAATAAATTCGACTCTAGGGTGTTTGACACACTGACAGCCGCTAGAGGAGGCGAGCCGCGAGCTGTCCCTTCTGGCATCAGGCGTGCGGCCGCGGCTGCGCGCCTGACGCGTGTTCCCCCGAACAAATGCGACCTGTTCTGCAGAGCGACTGATACAGGTTTTTTTCTTCTTCATTATGCATTTTTTGGCTCGTGCGACAAACATACCGGAGCGACATATCACCAGGAAAATACCGTAGTCTAAATTCAAATTAGTGGTACCATTTAAATCCTTGACCCTGAAAACATATTTCTAGCATGTGGAAATCTGTGTTTATTATTATTAGGTTGTTAGCTATGAACAAAATGAAGATTTTCCATAATGGCAGAATATATTCTCTGCACTGCCATAGGCCAAAATGAGTCACATCACGGACATGCTCAACCCTGAGAACTTACACATAGCTTTTGAAATTGAGAGTTTATTTCCAATAGTTCATGAGTTATCATAAAAAAATCTGATTTTCTATAATGCCGTATCCAGATGCCATTATCTTCTATTTATGTCTCTTTACCTTTTATAGATACACACAGTCTGATTGCATGCTTCTGAATCTCTATGATCTAAGCTACTCGTTGGTGACAGTCCCATGTTTCTACCTCTCTCCATTCCCATTCTGGGGTTCAATAAATATTGTCACCATTGAAATGTATATTTTGGTCTCAAAGATCCAGATCATGACATGGATCTGGCTCAAAATGTGTTGTTTCATAGAACGTCGTTCATCGTGTATATCTAGATAGTTTCATGTTGATTAGTTCAATACTTTTGCTAATATTAGCATAAATGTGAAAAATGGCCCTATCGCGCATTGTTAAAGAAAGTTTAAAAAAATGATCTAAAATCCACATTTTGAACCAGAAAAGAACAAAGAGACAAACCAGCATGATCACATTGCCTCCTTGGTGGAAATAATGATCAGAAATGAACTGAATAGTCAGGAAAATGAAAAATATTCAACAAAATAAACAACAAGATGCGCAAAAATAAACGAAATAATTAAAAAATAATAAAAATGACACAGGAATGACTGAAAGACACATTCTCCCAGTGCGGATTCACATGTCTATCAATGCTATGACAATATCATGGCATTAGGATTATTCGTTAATTCATGATTGAACTTTGATTCACCACATTTTTTGGAAAGCTGAGTTCATTTTCACGAGCTACTCCGAGGCCTGATTACTGCAAGACCTTCTGAATCAGAAAATTACTTAATCCAACAAAGTGAAGTAGGGAAAGAGATCTAAAAAGCAATACATCATGGTGCAATTCAAAGACATTCACAGGCAGATCAGACACAAAGTCAGTGACATTGATCTGTCGGGAAAGGCTTACAACACCATTTCTAAGACTTTGGTACTCCAGTGAACCATAGTGACAACAATTATCCATAAATAGAGAAAACTTGGGACAGTAGTGAAGCTTCCCAGGATGGCACCAAATCAATCAATCAATCTTTATTTGTATAGCGCCAATCATAATCGCTGATTATCTCTAGGCGCTTCACAAGTCAAAGCCGAAACCTCATGACTGTACAGAGAGTAAACCAACAGAACCACCGAGAGCAAGCCAAAGGCGACAGGGGGGAGGAAAGACTTCTTTTAACAGAAGAGAAAAACCTCCAGCAGAACCAGTGGCTCAGGGTAGGCGCCCATCTGCCTCGACCGGTTGGGGTTAAAAACAAAAATAATGAAACATCTTCAGAACTGTAGTCCTCACTTATAGTTAGTGTTCATGATTCAACAGTAACAAAGAGACTTTGTAAAAATGGCATCCATGGGGGAGTTCCAAAGTTAAAAATCACTGACTGACTAAAAACCACTCAACAACTCCTTTCACAGTTTTCGGGGAAACATCTTGATGATCCCTGAGGCTTATGGGAGTATATTCTGTGGTTTGATGAGACAAACTGGTGGTGGTAGTGTGATCGTCTGGGGCTGTTGTGATGGCCTGGCACGACCTGGAAGACTTGCTGTTGTGAATGGAACCATGTATTCTGCTGTCTACCAAAAAATCCTGAAGGAGAATGTCCAGTCATCTGTTTGTGACCTCAAGCTGAAATGCACTTGGGTTCTGCAGCAGGACAATGATCCAAAACACACCAGCAAGTCCACCTCTGAATGGCTTAAGAAAAACAAAATGAAAACTTTGGAGCGGCCTAATCAAAGTCCTGACCCAAATCCAATTAAGATGCTGTGGCATGACCTTAAAAAGATGGTTCATGCTCGAGAACCTTCCAATGTGTGTGAATTACAACAATTTCTGCTGTGCAAATGCATTAACCATGATTTGCAGCTTACTTTAAGTGGCATTATGAAACAGTACAAACACAAAGAGGTATTCTTGTTCAAGATATATGTCTTTTCAAACTATCCAAATGGTGTTGACATATGTTACAGAATGAGTTAACGGAGTCAAATTGCTCTTGTTAAAACATAGGCTTTTAAAGAACGTTGAACTGGTATTGGTCAGATTTCCTGGAACCTTGTTTCCATCTTGTGAACAGCCTGTGTTTGATTTCAGTGAAACGGTTGTAGTCAAAGATAAACCAACAGAGGGCTGAGTGCAGTGAACAGCAGACTAATCTGGTGACTCATTACCACATACAGCCTTCTATTTTGCATCCTCACTTATCTTTTAGCTTACTTTAGTTTGTTCATTATTTCTTAATGGATTTAAGTGCAAACCTCCCTGTTTACTATTTCTTGTGTTACTTTATAGCTTTTCTTAAACTCAGTGCTGGGTTCAAGCACCAATTACTGCACAAACTGCATTTTTCCACCAGGTTCTTAGACTCAAAAACGCTTCTGTCCACACCTTCTAATCTGTACAAATGACACGCCCACTGTGGTTATGGAGAAGCTAAAAATGTTTTCATTCTAGCTTAGAACCAAAATTCCTGGTCCTAAACTTGTTCTTTTTTGGTGAAAATGCTCAGAACTAGGTTCAGGCACCTGTGCTGGTGCCTTGTAGAAAACGGTTGCTTTTCCCCATGAAAAAGGACAATAATGCCAAATAGTATTACTGTATAATCATTTGGTCAATTTGTGACACAGTATTAGTGGTTATGATTAGTCAAGATCATTTGATTTTTAAATTCTCAACATTATCACATCTCTTCTTGGGTGACGATTTACGACCACAGTTTGTGAGGCTGGCAGCCTGTGTGTCTGGGACTGCGGTGAGAAACATCATTAACCCCACAGGGAACAGTCCTGTCTCCGTTCCTGGTCATACTGTACACAACTGATTTCCAACACAACTCGGACACTTACCACATACAGATGTACTCCGACGATACTGCAATTGTGGCATGTGTGAGGAGAGGACAGGAAGAGGAGAGTAACAGCTGCCTTCACTTCCTGGAGCAGAGAGAACTGTCTCATTTTAAACACATCAAAGACCAAGGCGATGATAGTGAACTTTGATCCAGCCTCCCCGTTCAGCCTGTTAACATTGAGGGAGAAGACATCGATATCGTCCAGTCCTACAAATATCTGGGAGTGCACCTCGACTGCAAGCTGGACTGGTCACTTCACACCAAGCCTGCATGTAAAAAGGGGCAGAGCACACTGTTTTTCCTGCGCAAGCTCCTGTCTTTTGATGTGAACAGAAAAATGTTGCACATGTTCTACAACTCTGTGGTTGCCAGCGCTGTGTTCTATGTTGCCGGCTGTTGGGGCAACAACACAATGGAGTGAAACAAGAAGAGGCTGGACAAACAGGCCAGAAAGGTTGGCTCTGTGATGGGGATGAGGGTGGACTCTGGAGGAAGATGTTGGGAGGTGCATGAGGAGCAAGGTGTACTCTGTCCTCACCAACCTCCCCCTCCCCCATGGGACTTTGGTGGGGCAGAGGAGCTGTGCTCTGCAGAAGTGAGCACTATGGTAAATCTTTCATTGCTGCAGCCATAAGACTCTACAACAATGAGTGCTAGGCTGTATTGAACTCAGACTGTGGGACTTGTTAATATCACAAACATCTTTAACAATGTTACAATTAATATTTTGAACTATTTTTTTATTTATACTTTTAACCTAGTTTATTGTTGCTTTTATGTACTGTAGTGTTTGAGTGTCTGCATGAGCTACTGGACACCTGGATTTCCCCTAAAAGTGATTAATAAAGTACTGTATCTATCAAATCTAATCTAATCTACTACTGTATTCAGTAAAATAAGTGACTTAAGCCAACAGAGGTCCAAATGGAGATGGGAGTCTCACAGTTTGTGAAAGGGAGACAAACTGATTATGCTGAATGTGTCCTTAGTGACAGTATGGATGTCTCTGTCTAGAAGGTCCAGCCACTGGTGAATCAGTGTTTCTGACATCAGCTACACTATGAAGCTGAGAAAACGCTCCATGCATCTTACTGTACAGCTTATTAAAAAGTATAATTCCAGGTATGTATACTAAAACTTTTCCAAGTCACTGAATATCCCCCAAAGTTCAGTTAAAACCATCATATAAATGGAAGGTTTATGCCACATGTGTAAATCTACCTAAAGCAGGCCGTCCTCACAAACTGAGAAACTGTACAAGGAGACTCATGAGGGAGGACACCAACATACAGTACCTTTGATGACTCTGAACCAGATAAAAGCTTCAGCTGCTTAGATGAAGAAACTGGTAGCCTGATTTCCAACCAATCCAAGCTTTATGGTAGAGTGACACAGAGATAAGGCTGAAACTGAGCTTTGTGACCATCAGACTAGACCAGGAATTGGCAGCCTTCACAAACCAAAGAGCTATTTGTGGACGGATAAAAAAAATACCTGTCTGGAGCCACAAAAATATTGTAACCCTTTATATAATATATGACATGTTTTAGCTGGTAGCATTATTATTTGGTTATTATTTAATTTTTTTAGTTAATTTTGTTTATAAATGTGTTCATTTAAATTTTTTGTTCAATTTTTGTTCATTTCCTTGATTGTTTTGTTTGTCTTTGTTCCATTTATTGATTATTTTAATCATTTTCACTCATTATTTTGTTTGCTTTCTTATTTATATTAATTTCCTTGACTATTTTGTTCATCTTTCATCATTTTTATCAATTTTCATTCAGTTGGTTTATTATTTCAGTCCTTTTTGTGATTTTATGTTTCATTTTAAGGATTATTTGTGTTCCGGTTTGTCTTAATCTTGTAAGATTTATAATTGTCTGATTAACAGACCAACTCTACTGTGAAGCATGGTGGGGGACTGCATCATAATGTGGTTATACTGCAGCAGGGGCTTGCAAAGGTTGAGGATTGAACGAAAACAGCAAAGTAATAGTAGTGGATAACCTGACTCTGTGCATGAGAATTACAACTTGAGAGAAGAATTATTTTCCAGCAAGACAATGACCCAAAACAGTGAATGTTCTAGAATTGCCAAGACAGAGCCTAGAGCTCAATGCAAGAGAATGTGAGAATGTGTGAAAAGGGCTGTTCACTTGTTATCGTCATCCAGCCTAAGAAGTTTGAGCAGAAGAAGAAGAATAGTGTGAAAGTTGTAGAGTTTAGAGACCTGTGCACCAAGACTGAATGCTGTAACAGCAGCAAAAGGGACATCTACAGGGTTAAAAGGGGGTGAATACTTACATAACTGCCTATTTCACATTATTTATTTTTATTAACTGATATTGCTTTGTAGAAATTTAGTTTTAGAATACATACCATACTGAGGATGATTAACTCTTGTGATGCATTAAAAGTTAAAAAATACTTCTTATGTACAGTATACCAGGATGATTGGAAGTTTAAATTGATACATGCTTTTACAGGTAAAGATATATCTTCTAACTTTGGAGCCTATATTAGTAAAACAACTCTGCATTTTGCTGTACATTTTCAGCAAACATCTGAGTACACCCATGCTCTCTTCAACCACCAAAGACAAAGAAAGACACATTACTCATATGGGCTCAGCTCACCTATCATCTCACCATTCACTTCCTGGAAACTGCGGTGTGGGTTTGGACCAGGTCGAATAGACAGACACATACATCAGTCATGCTGACATCCAGACACATGTAAGATTTAATTATTGTAATGGGTGTAAAGTCTTACTGTTTGTGACCCCGGTAACATTAAATTTTCTTTATAAGCGTAAAGGAAGAACAGACGACAGCAGAAGGAAGCACCCACTCAAGGTAAGGTGTTTACAGCGCATGGTCATGTGTGTGAAAAGGATGTGACCTTGCATTTCTAATTGTTTTTTTTAAATTATGATTTTATGGTTGTTAAACCAACTAAAACATGTTATATTAGTACCATCGATCCATCCATTTTCTACCCTTTAGTACCAAATGTTCTAAAATTGTCCAGTATGTCCCAGGTTGGAATGAAGAAACTGTGTCAACATATATGGAGTTTTTCTATGATGTGCTATATGTTCCGGATTACTTCAGCAGCAGGTAAATCATCTTCATACTTTGGATCTGGCTGTGGATTAAAGTAAATACACTGTAAAAAAATATAAACACACATTTGTTTTTGCTCCCATCTTGCATAAACTGAACTCATAGATTAACGACTTTTTCTACGTACACAAAAGGTCCATTTCTTTCAGATTTTGTTCACAAATGTGTCTATATCTGTGTAAGTGAGCATTTCTTCTTTGCTGAGATAATCCATCCACTTCACAGGTGTGGCATATCAACATGCTGATTAAACAGTATGATTATTGCACAGGTGTGCCTGAGGCTGGTCTCTCTATAAAAAGCCTCTAAAATGTGCAGTTTTACCACACAGCACAATGCCATAGATGTCGCAAATTTGAGGGAGCGTGTAAATTAACATGCTAACTGCAGGAATGTCCACCAGAGCTGTTGCCTGTGAATTGAATGTTCATTTCTCTACCGTTAGCCATGTCCAAAGGTGTTTGAGAGATTTTAGCAGTACAGCTACGTCAAAATCACAGACCATGTGTAACCACACCAGCTGAGGACCTCTGCATCCAGCATCTTCGCCTTCAAGATCATCTGAGTCCAGCCACCCAGACAGCACATTTTAGAGTGGCCTTTTAATGTGGCCAGGCACAATAAAAGGCACACTTAAGGCACACCTAAGGTACACTTGTACCAGTGACGTGCGGTGAAGTTAATGGCTGGTGAGGCACTGACGTCATCAGTCAGATTTACAAACACATGAACCCTACAGAGCAGTTTATTCACCATTTCACCATGGCAACAGTGAATGTGTTTTGTTTAAAAAATATTATCGTCTTACCGTTACTTATAAATGAAGTCCATGCGCTTCATATTTGATGAGGCTTCTCTGCAAATTCTTTAGGTCACAG
>JAQQAE010022180.1:0-10309 GCA_029823295.1 Pseudamia nigra | reverse complement strand
TGGTCAGTCAGAAACTCCACATACTTTACAGAGGTCATTTTCACACCTTCAGGGACCCTAAAGGGGCCAACCAGCTCTCTCCCATAATTCCGGCCCAAAACATGACTCCGCCACCTCCTTGCTGACATCACAGCCTTGTTGGACATGGTGGCCGTCCACCAACCATCCACCACTCCATCCATCAGGACCATCCAGGGTTTCATGGGGCTCATCAGTGAACAAGACTGTTTGAAAATTAGTCTTCATGTATTTCTGGGCCCACTGGAGCCATTTCTGCTTGTGAGCATTGTTTAAAGGTGGCCGGATAGAAGGTTTATGCATAACTGCGAGCCTCTGGAGGATCCTACACCTTGATGTTCTCCAGAGGCACCAGTAACTTGAAATACCTGTTTGCTGCTTTGTAATGGCATTTTAGCAGCTGCTCTCTTAATCTGATGCATTTGTGAGGCAGAAACCATTGTGCCTTTATCTGCACAAATCCGTGTGTGCTCGGAATCAGCTACAAATCTCTTGATAGTATGATGATCACGCTCAAGTTTTCATGTCCAAGGGAATCAACTATTTCACTCTTTTCAACACTAGAGAGATCATTTTTCTTTCCCATATTGCTTGAAAATGGTGGTCTGCATAATAATGTGGCTCTCTTAAGTAGTTTTTGCTTGAATTGGACTCACCTGGCAATCTAATTGGCACACGTGTCTGAGATTGATTTCACTGACCCAGAGAGCCCTGAGACACAATGCCATCCATTAGTTTCACTGGAAAACAAAAAAAAATATACGTTTATGACACTTAAACACAATTTGCATAATAATTTGGCACACGGTGCATGTATCATACACCATTGTTAATGATATAATGTAAGCTTAAAAACTGCAGATCATGTTTTCTCCTCTATATTTTCATTTGTTTCAGAATAGGCGTGTTCAGTATTTGTTGGTTTAAATGAGTTACTGCACCCCTTTTACATCAGTGCCACGGATACCATTATGTAGATGCCTTGCAAGGGTTCAGGATGATCCTGCTGGTTCTATTGGTCCTGGAGCTCTGCCTGAGGGTGCTGACTATTATTATATTAGTTCATAAATCATTTATATGATATTGGCAGAACATATAAGTACTCGTGTGCACATGCAGGAACGTTAATAAAATGAAGGCTTTGAAGCGAGTCGATCTCTGAACAGTTGCCTTAAGCATGAAACAGCTGGCCCTGTTAAAAAGGAGATAAACACTGAAATATTTCTAACTCATCCTTATTAAATCAAATGAATGATATCTAGCCAAATTTCAGCATCTATGATATGACCAATTAAAGAGTTCCAGAGTTATGCAGGGATGTCAGAGCTGTTTCCGTCGGTTTATGGATGGTTAGATAAAGCAGTGAACCGTGGAACAGAGAGAGATCATTAGAGCTGGTTCATAATATGTTCTCACAATAATACTTCTTATATCAGCTGATGGTGGTAATTATCACAGTAAATGTCAAATCATTATTATCTGCTGAAAAATGTCGATTTTTGTTTGATGATTTTGTCCACATCTGCTTCCCCAGCGTGCTGTTACCCACCTTAAAACAATGATATAAAAGACATAAGACAAATGCACTGTAAAAGACAAAACAACAAATCTGATTCAAAACACAAAAGACACAAAACACATTATTTTTTATAATATCATCACTAGAGAGAGAAAATTAAAATATTTGTCACAATCAACCATCCTCATTAAACATCACAGTTTGCATAAAATCTTTCCGTATGCTGAAAATTCATGGGATGATGAATAGGGGGGTGAGAGGAGAAACAAGCAACAAAAGAGGAAGTACCCAGGAAGAAGGTCAAGAGAGGGAATGATAAAAAGAAGAAGACCAGGAGTGAAAGAAATGTGAATTGAGGCAGGATGAATGTCAATAAGTCACAGGATGAATGAGAGGTGACCAGGCTGCCGGCGGCGTGGCAGACAAGGATCAGGTGGACAGGTAGCGCTAGTGTGAGCCAGCTGAGGACAGAGCAGTAGAGGACAGAGCCAAATGATGACATTAAAGACGAGAGATCTCACAGGTCGGGGGGGGGGGGATCGAGAAAGGGAACGGAGTAATGAAGGCTAAATGGGGTGATGCAGTAAAGACATAGAGGTGAGACTGGGTGAAGGAAAAATCATGAGAACATGTGTCCATCATTGCATCCACTGCTTCGAAAATTTGAGTCACTCGATCAGTTGTGCTTGTCAGTGCCTCCCAGGCCACAAGCCGGTCCAGTGGAAAGCCTTCCATGCACCAGCACTAGTACAGAATGATGCAGAAGGAATTTAAACACACACGGACCACAGCATCGATGTATACGAGTAGACATGTTTTCTCATAACTCCTGCAGAATTTTACAGATTGAACAAAACGTTTTAAATCATGGGTTTGTGCAGGAAGGCATGGGAGGGGGTAGCAATGGAGAGTGAAGTACATGGTAGTAAATACAGTAGTACATGGACTAGTAGTGTGTTATGCAATTGGCTGTATAAGAAGCTCAGATCAGAACGTGCTTGGTGTCAGTGTCAGTAAGCAGGTTTCCATTAGAATGAATGGGTACACTTTTTATGTAGAATCCTGTTTTGGTGGTGTGTTGTCATCAATGTATGTTAACAGATCCATATTGAGAAAGTCATCTCCATGTGGTCGAAGCCTGTTAGAATTCTCTCTAGTTGTAATATTACATTTTAGAAGCAGTCATTCATTAGTTCTACCCTCTGACATGAAAGCAAACTGTCTGTGAAAAGCGTATTATTCTTGCGTTAGCACTTCAAATCACTGCACATTAACCGAATGCAAAGCAATGAATGGATTTTTTCTTTTGAAGAACTGTCACAAGGTTTGTTTTTTTATGTGTAGAGTACATTCTATACTGGAGTGCACCCCTGTCGTGGCATGACACTCGTGTTACAAGTGGGGGCCGGCTAGCTTAGCTCGGAGTTTGTTCTCTAAGCTCTCAAGACAGCCCCCCATAACTTATCCTTCACCAGACCTTGCATGTTTGTACAAAACTTGAGTTGTGTTCTATAATAGCCCTGGGTGATGTGTTTTGACTCTATCCTGTTGGAGGATGAAGGTGTGTGTTTGCCAAACTCACACCCACACATCTGGTTCTGGATCCAGCGAATCACACCCACAGAGTCTGTCTGACCGGTGGTCTGTGTACTGTACTTCTCTTAGGTCGTTTGATTGGAGGTCATAGTTTTTTAAGGTGAATATATACACAAGTGTTAGCGTGCTACTTAAAAGTTCAATTCTCAGTCCGTAGGTCCTTGGTTCGCGTCTTTCATCTCTGCTTCCTCTCTGAGCTGTTCTGTCAAGACTCTCAGGTCCAACTGTCCTGAATCTCAGACACTCACTTAGACGAGCATCTCGATTCACCACCTGTTCTGTCAGTGTCTCAATTACTCTCCACGTCTTCTCCTCTCTGTGCTCGGCTGCCTCACACCAGCTGCTTTTATCAGCTCATATCCCCACAGCTGGGTCCAATGCACGGCGATGACAGGGAGTTCACAAACCATGCCCACATCCTCCGAATATGTGTCAATGAGTGACTCCCTGAGCTCAAAACCACGCCTAAGGAAACTCGATCGTAACATCATGGCATGGCTTGAGTTAACGAGTGCATCACATTTGAGATCACGTTAACTTCACCTCAGACTAAATTATCCTGTCATCGCTGTTTCCATACAGGTAAAACACGGGACAACGTGACAGCTCCAGTATTTGTATTCATCGCCACGTTCATTCACTCCACTGGTTGTTGGGCACACACACACACACACACACACACACAGCTCACTTCTTAATTTGCCTTTTGCATTCTAATGCTGTGCTCTGAGTGTTTGTACTAGCTTGTGCTTTTTGCAGAAGCCGAGCTCTGTGGTGGCTTGTGATTCCATTAGGCAGAGACAGAGGCTGGCTGTGCTAATGCCTCCTTTATACTGATTCATTCCTGTTCTCGTCCAGACTCAGAGCAGCACAGACGCTCAAATGTAATATTGCCAGTTAAGCTACTTAGAACTGCAGCATAATACCCCAGATTTCATTCCTGGGTTTAAAGTGTTTGTTTGTGAGGAGGGAAACAGAGGAGAAGGATGTGTGTGTTTTGTATTCTTCCACTACAGGCTGCAATGCAGGCCTGTTCCATGTCATATTTAACTGTACTGTACGTGTTCATTTCATAGGGGAATTTGTCACATCCTCCTCAAAATACCGTAGTTTGTCCCCACCCAAAGGAAATTACATTGACAGTGGACTATCATCTCTGCTTGATAAATACTGAGGTATTTTGCTAATTTTTGTTCATTTCTTGAATTGTTTTGCTCCCTTTTTGCTCAATTTGGTTCATTTTCTTAATTATTTAGTTGATTGTTTTGTTAATTTCCCCAATTATTTGATTTATTTCTGGGGGTTTTTCTTGATTATTAGTGGTGATTTTATTTTTTTGTTATATGTTGATGCCATTTTAGTCATTTTGTGTATTTTGGCATGTTTCTTTCTATTGTTTTCATCTTTTGATATTTCTTCAGATGTTTTACTCCCTCTCAGTTTGTCTTTAATGACGTTTTTGTATTTGAACATCTATTGTTTTCAGTTTTTTTTTCATCTGCTCGTGTCTTTTAACTATCATGTAAAAACCAAAGATTACTGCCTAGCTTTCGTTTGGCATAATCTGTCTTTAGTCTTGAATATAATATTGACTTGACACGTTGTATTCATTTCCAGTATACAGTGATGTGATATTTTTATGGCCATATCACCCAGGTCTGCTTTGTACTTTGTCGCTTGTCTATTTTGACTGAACGCTCTTGTGTCACAGTCACCAGTTGAGAAGAATGTCAGTGGAGTGTGTGTACTCGAGGCCACAGTAGGACTTCCTCTGTGCATTGTTATGTCGTGTGTTTATGTGTGTGTGTGTGTGTGTGTGTGTGTGCAGTGGCTGCCTGGAAGGGTTACCTAAAGAGGGTCCAGGCCTTCAGAACAGCTCTCGTCATCTTCAGTGGACAGTGGCTGGATTGCTGTAATTGCAAAACCCTGTTGTCGTGGTTTCAGAGGCACAGCATGCGGTGGGAGTTCATGTATATTTCATGGCGGTGCAGCAGTGGAAGCAACAAATTACAGATTCCTCATTGCAGTCAAACTTGTCGGTCTGTACTTCACGTGAGGAGTTCTCTGTATGACAGCTGCCGCTAACCTGCATCGGAGCATTTGTTTTGTGTCATAATAGAAAATGTGCAGAACCGACATGGATGTGTATGACTTCATTCTTCTAGTTTCTGTGTTCCATGTGCAGCTTCATTTGACTAGACCTGAGTGACAAGGACAATGCATTATGATTCAAATTTTCGGATCAGTTGAAAATATCACTATAAATCTTTAGTCAAAGTGGAAAATAGAGAAATGACAATGAAATTACAAACAATATATGAAAGCAAAATGAAATAAAGATATGAAAGACAAAAAGATCAATAGTACATGAAGACACAAACAACCTAAAAGATGGAAGAGGACACAAAAATGAAAAACGACTGAGAGCCAGTCCACTGAGTTCGTATTGTAAAATGTTTATCGCCATACATTCCATTATAAAATATCACTATGTACACCATGATAAAGATCAAATGTCACTTGTGACAATGGAAAAGGCCACAAAAAGACTAGGTCACATGACAGGGAGAGGGCCGCACAGACAAACAGCGTCCTCATATTTTTGTTGGTGACATTGAAAACCCAGCAAGTGAAGACGTTAACTCTTTTACTCTGTCCCGTGGTTGGTATTTGACTTGAAGCTGCACTGAGCTCTGCACACAGCTGCTACAAATGTCCTTCAAAGGCCTACTTTTTACTTTCATACTCTAAGGACATTTCAGAGCCTGGACTTTTCCACTGATCCTGCAGTAAATAAGTTGAATCAGTACTTCTACTTTTATCACAGTCTTATTATACAATAACCTGTACTTATGCTCGAGCTAGGAATGAGTGCATTTTTGCCAGGGTTGTGTGTACCTGGTGTGTTTGTGTGCCACCTCATTTTTTATCACACCACTGCTTTATGTGCACGGAGCCCTGATGATGTTTTCCTCCATGTCTTTGCTTTCTTACTGTCCTGCTGTCTAATCCTTCCTCCTCTCTCTTTGCCTCTGTTCATTTGCCTGTTGACTGACGGCTCCTTTGTCCCCGTGTCTGTCCAGGTGTTGTCTCTGGGTGCAGACGTGTTGCCAGAGTACAAGCTGCAGGCTCCTCGGATCCACAAGTGGACGGTGTTGCACTACAGCCCCTTCAAGGCGGTGTGGGACTGGCTCATCCTGCTGCTGGTCATCTACACCGCCATCCTGACACCGTACTCAGCCGCTTTCCTCCTCAGTGACCAGGTGAGGAATTCAAATTTGAACTATACATAGAAAACAACCCCAATTCCAAAAAAGCTCAGCTAATAGGAAAATTTCAATTTAAAAAATAATTCATCACTGTTCTTTCATTGTGTACAGTATGACCACAATGTGGTTTATGTCATGTTTTGTCTGGTTTTCTACTTTGGATTTGAAAATCACCGAGGATCATTAGCTTTTTATAAAAGCATGAGACACTTATTCAAATGTTCAAAAACAACATTTTTCACAGGATAGGATGGGATTTGTAGATTTCACACACAATGGTGCACACAAAGATGCGTCACGGCACACAGTACTTAAATGGACCACACCCAGTCAGTTCTGTACTGGATCTGCTGTTCATGGATCAGTGACACACCTAAAAACACAGGATTACTGTGGAACATCTTTGCAATTTTCCACCTGGCTTCTATGTTTCAATGAAATTAATTAAAGTGTAATTAAACATGTATATACAACCTTAAACTGTAGCATCGAAACTATCCACACTGGTATATTTGCAAAAGCTTTTCTATTAGAGATTCCAACATATTCACGTCAGCTCGTTTGACCAAAAGTCTACTAAACTCATCATCACGTGGAGCCTCATGTGCAGCTGTGTGTCTCAGTCTGTTGATGTGATAGTATGTCCAGTGTCTTCTGTCCAAACTGGATGGGACTCATATGGTGTCCAAACTCCTCACCGTCGTCAGTCCACTTGTTTTTTGATGTGTTGTCCTTGAGATTCTTTGTCTCCTTTGCCTCCTTCGGATTGGACAGTGTCCTTATTTGTGCCGCAAGAGCTCAAATGAACTGACCTAAATCTAAAAAAATAAATAAATACTTTTTTTGCTGAGTTATACTCATGTTTTCTCTCAATGCACTGTGAACATAAATGAATAAAAGAATAAAATGCAAAGGAATCATGACAAAAAAGTTTCTAGTGGCTGTACACAAACTGAACAGTCACATTCACCCTGTGCTGTCCTCACTTGTGGGTTTTAAATGGTGGATATCTTCATCTGTCCACGCTACACAGGTGCTAGTATTCAAATACATTTACTCCTTTACGTGGACTTGTGTCGCAGAGTACTTTACTTTTGTGCCAAGTGAAGAAAACAAGAAAAATCATCAACAAACATGAATAAGACTGAACCAAAAAGAAGGAAAACTATCCATAAAATAAAAAACAGACAATGAACAACGTTGAAGAAAAAAAGGATGAAAATCATTTTCATACTGAACAAAATAACCAAGAAAATGAGTAAAATAAGTCAGAAAATGGAACAAAATAATCATCAATAGCAACAAAACTGCACAAAAAGAAGCAAATCTATCCACAAAATGAACAAAGAACAACAAGTTGAAGAAAAAGAAAGTGAATGAATCTGAAGGAAACACAAACAGTCATCCTGCAAAACCAACAAAATAAGCACAAAATCAACCAAAAGATAAGCAAAAACAAAGAAAATAGTCAAGTAAATGAGCAAAAATGAACAAAATGATGAAGAAACGAAGCAAAAAATGGTTAAAAAATAAATGAATAAAATAAACCACAAAAATCAACAAAAAAATAGATGACATGAATCTGTTCCGTGATATAAAGCTACTCACTGCCTCAATTACTTTTATTTACGAGTACTTCTACTTCTACTCGAGTACTGATTCTGTGTACTCCCTGGAGTTTACACACGACACAGCTTCTCTTTGTAAATATATGAAAAAGGGTCCATTTAACCAAATACCAGATAAGGGTTAATAACACATGATACAGTAAACTACGGCTTACTTACATGTAGTTCACTGATTCCCGACACACCAGCGAATGATCCGAGTTGTGTCTCGTCCTACGATGAATCCCTGACGACGCTCTCCATCAGGGCAGCTGGTAAACCAACCCGTGTCTCTACATTAACTAGTGACACAGCACCGGGCCCCTCTTCGGTGCATGACTAACAGGTGCAACGTGCTGAGTCTATCTGACCTGGTTTCTTATTTTATAACTTTGTAAATGCGATTGTTCTCACACAATGCACCATGTATTTCACTCTTTTGTTTTGCTTTCAGTCGTACCCAGTCTCTCGGTCTTCAGACGTAAGTTAAAGAATGACACCACAAGTCTTTTTTGTGATTTTACCCTCTTTTACTGGCTTGGCAATGATTAAAATACAACTCCATGACACTGAACCTTGTGTCTGAATACATGTACGGTGTGTCTGTGAGATCAATACATGTATTGTCCCTCTTAGCTTGTGTTTCCTCCTACTTTGAAGACTTCGTTTGCTCAAAGTTCTTACCCTCACTGTTTCATGTATGCAAATTAACTTTGAGGCTGCTAATGCTAATCCCTTTGAAAGATGTAGTTTCATAAAGACGACCCAACTATTTTTAGCGCATAGATTATAATCCCTCTGTCGTTTCTCCTCTCCTCTGCTTTCAGGAAGATGCAGCCATGCAGAGTTGTATTTACTCCTGCTCTCCTCTCAACGTGGTGGACCTCATCGTAGACATTATGTTCATTATCGACATCCTCATTAACTTCAGGTCTGTAATGAGACACGTGGGTAAAGTGTACTGTAGTTAAGGTAAAGTGTCAATGTTATGCGTTTTATTGGTATTATTGCAGGACGACATATGTGAACTCCAATGATGAGGTGGTAAGCCACCCAGTACGAATCGCTGTCCACTACTTCAAAGGCTGGTTCCTCATCGACATGGTGGCTGCCATTCCATTTGACCTGCTCATTTACCGCAACGGAGAGGAGGTACGTTCTCAGAGGGGACGGAGGGGAGGGAGGAGGAAAGGGAGGAGTAGAGCACATAACGAGTGGCTGAGAGATGGAGGGATGAATACAATAAAAACCACTACTGTTGTTGTGGTGACATGATATTTCTGTCTCACCTCAGTCAGTGTCTTTATCCAAGTGAATAAAAGGAGATAACAAACACCAAGCAACAAAGAGGAGGGGGAGGAGGCGGGAGATGGGGAGGTGGCAGCAGAGGGAGTAAGGGGATAAAAGAGAGGCAGAGGTGCTTTAAATTTTGTTTCATATTTTAATTGTGTCCATGGGGAAGCTGGTGTGCAGTTGAGCATGGTGGTACCTCAAAGAGAAGACGTCTACCTTCTACGTCACAGGATGGACTGAGAAAACGCTACCAGCTCCGAGGATAAGAATCTGTTAGGGATCAATTTCTGGCAGCACAGAAGATTTATACAGCTTTGAAAAAGTGTGTGCCCCTTCCTGATTTTGTACATTTTTGTATATTTGTCACATTTAAATGTTTCAGATCATCAAACAAATTTAAAGAATAAATTTCAGAAAACACATGTAAAGACAAAATGCAGTTTTTAATTGAAGGTTTTATTTTAAAAGGGGAAAAAGACCCGATCCTACATGTCCCGTGTGAAAAAAGTATTTGCCCTCTAACCCTAATAACTGGTTGGTCCACTCTTAGCATCAACAACTGCACTCAAGTGTTTGTGATAAATGTCAATGAGTCTTTTACAGACGCTGTGGAAAAATGTAGTGCCACTCATCTTTACAGAATTGTTGTAATTCAGTCACATTGGAGGGTTTTGGAGCATGAAGCATCTTTTTAAGGTCGTGTCACAGCATCTCAATGGGATTCAGGTCAGGACTTTGACTAGTACACTCCAAAGTCTTCATTTACGTATTTTTCGCACTATAGGGCGCACCGGATTATAAGGCGCACCCTCAAAAAATAATCCATTTTTGTTTTTTTCCATACATAAGGCGCACCGGATTATAAGGCGCATTACGCAACACAAAACTTATATAAGTCAAACTTTATTAAAAATATTATAAATTCAACATATATTCAAGGCTTTCCACAATAACAAAAAGTCATACTAAAGCATTTTGACAGATTTTTGAGCGCCGTGTACCACATA
>JAQQAE010022179.1:0-10309 GCA_029823295.1 Pseudamia nigra | reverse complement strand
GTAGTTTCTGTCTTGACAAAATCAGAATATGTCACAGGCATTAAAAAATATTCCGGTGCATGATCTTGCCTCGATTTCTTGGTTTCTCTCTCTCTCTGTGTCCTGCACCAAGGTGAAAGATCACAAGAGTTTGATCTTTTGACTTTTATTAGAAGTTAATAATACAAAATGCAGCATATAGAGGCACACTCACTATACTAAGTGGGACTAGTGGCCTCAGCTCCACAGTAGTAAACATGGAGAGAAGCAGAATGCAGGCAGTGTGTTCTAGGCATAATTGTCATCTCAGTTTGAAGTTCAGAGTGAAGAGAGTGTTTGTTCTGACTAATTTTAGCTCTGTGTTTGTCCAGTCAATGACACTTTGGATGAGATCTTTGAAGACTCTGGGGATGAAGAAGAATCTCAGGACATTGTCAACCAGGTTCTGGATGAGATCGGCATTGAGATCTCAGGAAAGGTAAGATGAAAAAAGAAACAGAGACCCTAGTTATTGTCTGTCAAAGTCAGTATAAATAATGATGAAAAACCGCTTAAAGCCACCAGTTAGTTTCATCCATCCATCCATCCATCCATTCATCCATTTTCTACCCCTTAATCCTCGTGAGGGTCAGGGCGGGGGGGGGTAGTTAGTTTCAGTTATTCTTTTATTCAAGTAATGTCAGTTTCCAAGCTGAAATTGAAAGTCAAGTAATTTCTCTTTTAAAAAAGCTGAGGTTTTACCTCACATTCGGGACACGTATACCTACTTTTATAAGAGTACACATTCCCTGGCTGAATGAACAAAAGCAGTAAGTTTTCCAAATGATTTTTAGTTGAGTAGTGTAAAATGTATTCCAGCTGCCACATGGTGGGGCTCGCCTTCAGCTCTTCCAGCTCCAATCACTAGCCAAGACTGTCCATCTGCTGGAGATGTGGCTCCCCCTGGGGGGCTCAATGAGTTATTACCTCTCCCAGCACAATGTACAGAGCCACAAATTGTCCCATAAACAAGCCCACAGCTGGAGAGAGCAAACAGGCAGCTTCATCTGAAATTAAGTAAGCGGGGCATTATGGTTTCAGTTACCATAGAAGATGATATAAAAGATAATTTTCTGTTTTTTAATTGCCCTGTTTCATATGTTTTACAGCTGTAACATCTTTCTCAATCAGCCCTGCAGCAAAAGGGAAGTTACAGGACTTATAAACTAGAACCTTATGGGACGACTAACATAAGCAACCATATGTTTCTTTTATTTCACCAGAATGACCATGTTTACGTGCAGAAACAATAACCATAACAAATATATAGAATGGCTACGGGTTTTAGGAGCTATGGTGGCAATTTACCATAGCTGCTAAAAAGACTACTAGTAGCTTTAAAAGTTTTACACAGTAAACATGGTGATAGGAGACAGATTGTAGTGAGATTAGTCACCCAACCCTTAGCAAACAAATGTACTGGTGCTTGTAGAAGAAAAAATGTTAGTTTCATAAGTTAAACTAGGAATAAAAGAAAATTATTTTAAGCTGCATAAAATAGTGCGTTCTGGATTATAAGTGGCACAGCATAACTGACCACATTTGATTTTGTACAACTGGAAAAAGTACACATCATTTGTTTGAGTTTGTAACTTTGAAACTGCGAGTCGCACTAATTGTTTTTGTGTCCATGTGTGATTCCAGATGGTACGAGCTCCAGCTGCAGGAAAAAGCGTCCCTGGTTCCACCTCCTCCCAGAAAGCCACCATCTCTGACGATGAGATAGAGAGACAGCTCAGAGCACTGGGAGTGGACTAATCGTCTTCTCTGTATTAATGTGCATGTAATAATACGGTGCAACATTAATACTAATTTATACGGACTGTGCTAGACAACTGATTTGTCATAATAACAAAAAAAAGTGCTACAGGTTTAACAAAGGGTGCCCTCAAGTAAATTCCCAAGACCCACACATGCAGACTCAAAGGCATGCAGTCAGACATGTATCACCACACATACTTATTCACATACATTCTGGCTGGTTGCCTTACTGATCATAGGGGATGAACATTTTATCTATTTATGCGAAAAGGATGTTTACTATGAAAATGGATTGGCCACAGCCTGAAGGTTGACAAACCATAGATGCTTGACCTGAATACTGGGGAACCACCTACACTGTTGTTTAGTAGACTTCTCATCTTTAAAAGGGCTACAGTGTATATCTGACCTTGTTAGTTGGTTATCCGTTTGCGTCTTTGGTCTCACTTGACTCAGAATCTCGCACAACTAAAGATCGATGGACTTTCTCCAGCAAGTTATAATGAGGGAAATATGGTAATTAAAAAGCGCTCGGGGTTCGTCAGTCAGCAGATGGATCCTGCAGCTCCTAACACTATGTACCTGCTCTGAGGCAAACTATTATTGAGGCTTTTTGTCCTCAAGTGTTACATTATGTTGACGATGAAAACTGCAGGTCTTGATAGGAAAAATTCCATAATTATATAGGATATTGTAATTTGGTTGTTTGGAAAGGAACAAGAATTTTACTCATCTCTGGTCTAAATCTGTCTGATTGGTTAGATTTTACCTTTCAGGCATTTGCAAAGCAGTAAGGGCTGGGGTTAAAAATGTGATTGACAGCTATAATGATTGATTGGTCTTCACTGCTACTTCTCATTTAACATGGAAACATGGTTAAACTCGTCCATAACAGCATGAAACTACTTCAGGTTCAACTATATTTCTATTGAATCTGTTACTATGCACCACAGAGAGAGAGAAGCAGAAGAAAGGGATGTATTTTCAAATTCTGCTTTTATTTCCCCTGATTTTGTCTCCTGCCAGAGCTGTAAGTTTAATAGGAGTAGAAGATTCATCCGTAAACTGTTACCACAGAGCGGAAGCAATTGGTCTGTTTGTTAAATTATGAGAAATGCATGCACTGCTGGTCTGATCTGAGGGCGGACTGGGTAACATCTAATTAGCACCACTGTACAGATGCTGTACAGATTATATGCAAATCATACACAAATTAGGACTAGTGGTGTACCGGCATATCAAAGCGGTACACCACTAGTTTGATAATACTGAGTGATCAAACAAGGTGTTTCTTCTTGGTTGATGTGTGCTGTCTCTTTATGTATCTTACAGTGGACGTGGGATTTACACAGGAATTGTAGGATGGCACTGGTCCTGTTGTCCCTTTTCTCTTTCAGCTGCTGTGCAGTTACTGTCAGTTGTTATTTTAAGCTGCCTCACACACACACGCACACACACTACAGTTACAGTTTGATGGATGTGTTTGCTAAAAAGACACTGTGATTCAAGAGATGTCTTCTCTTCCTCAGAGCTGAAGCTGTTTCTTCTTTACTGTTGGTGTCAGACAGCTTCATGAGACTGACGGAGAAACCTGTTCATTTTACCTGATTCTTACCGGAGTCTTTGTCTTTTGGTCTTTTCTGCCTTTTCTTTTCACATTGATTCCCATTGCCAAAATAAACAAGAATATTTTAATTCTTGCACGTACAGTACTTGATGTACAGCACATAACTCGCTGAAATGAATTGTGTAATTTCCTCATCTACCTAGTGATTCAATGGAGACAATGTTTTTCTGCAGATTTTAACCTTGAGCAGACCATCCTCGATTTCAAAATGACTCAATAGTCTTTTCTCCTTTGTGGTTGTAAAGTTACTCTGTAAAGGGTTTATGGCTTTTCTAAGGAATAAAGTTTCTTCAGGTACTGTGATGAGCCTTCATACTTTTCTCTCATGCCTGTGCCTTTGGTTTCATCATTCAGTGTATTTGTTCTTGATGCATGTTTAATCAATTCATTGCACTTTAATTTCTAGAGTCAAACTGACTTGTTGCAGACTTTTCAAATCAGTCTCCAGAGTTCTACTGTAACACACAAAAAATGCAGAAATAATTTTCAAAGTGGTGGGACACATTGTCAAACTGTAAGCTCACTTAATATTCATATTAATCTAATGACACTGATTAAAACAAGTGACTCAGATGTTGATCGGTGAAGTAGGATGTCTAGCAGAAAATGTAGAAGCAAAACAAATATAATGTATATGTGTACTGCCAGTCAAAAGTTTGGACACATCCCAGCCAGTGATTTTCTTTAGTTTTAACATTGTATGCTAATTGAAGACCCCCAAACTGTGAAAGAAAGAGTATGTGGTCTTATGTAGTAAACAAAATGTTACGCAAACTAGAACATGTTTTATATTTTATATTTTCCAAAGTAGCCACATTTAGTTTTGATGACCGCTTTGCATTAGATCAGATTTATCAGGTCCTCAGTCACCGGAAATGGTTTTCAAATCACATATTCCTTATCAACAGGTAATTTGTGCCATTTCTTGCCTTAATATGCTCTAGTAAACACCAGTTGTGGGTTGAGAGCAGAGTTGAGAGAAAATCTCCGATGAAACTGGCTCTCATGAGAACCATCCCCAGAGTGAAAGACAAAGAGCTACCTCCTCCTTTATTAGATTTACCAGACTCAAAACCTGACCATTTCCAGCACCTCAGGCAATGTTTGATGGTTTGGCAACTGCAGTCAGAACACAAAGCTTTCTTGAGATTTTTTTATACTGACCATCAAGTAATGGTAGACTATCTTTGCTTGCGTGTTTTTTATTTTTGTCAGAATATGGATTTATACAGAAGTTGTAGTGGCACTAACAGACTTAATGACTACCCACCCTTCCTCTGCACAGTACAACTGATGGGCTAAAGTGCATTAAGAATGCAAGAAATTACAAATTATTTCACGTGTCATTTGAAAAAGTTTCAGGTGACTACTTAATGCCTCCGATGTGCAAAGCTGTCATCAAAGCCATATACACATTTATACCGTAATACATATTTATATTGTGTATCATGTTTTGTCTACATATCAGCTGTAAATATCCATCTACATTTTTAATGTGTTAATAATCTATTATACATAGTAATTACCAGGGTCCAAGGGGGAATATAATATAGAGTTCAAGAGGTAGGATTAAGCAAGTTTTTACATCTTCCTACTTCCTTTAAAACTTCTTTTGTCTTCTTTATACTACCATGCCTTACATATCATCACCCTCTTAAAATAACTGCCTGAGTCATTTTTTTTTTTACAATTTTTTTTTTTTGCCTGACTCATCTCCTTATGATGCTGGGCACCTCTGGTAAAATCGTCTACATCCTCAGTTAAACAGATCGTGCCCTTCTACCACTTTAGTATAGTTGCCTATGCCAAGAGTGTGACTTAAGCAGGTTCAGTTTTTTGTGTTTCCTGAAAAATCTGAAAAAAATGACTTAAGCAATTATTTAAAGAAGGTGTTGATATTCAAATATTTTTTGAACTGAATTTAATTGATTTTAATTGAATTGACAACTAAATGTGTCTACTTGAGACAATCTATGCTCTTGATTTTTTTTAAACATTTTTTTTTACTACACAATCATACATCTTTCACAATTTTTATGTTTTCAGTGTTAATATCAGTCACTCCTGGGAGGAATAAAATAAAAAATAAATAAAAAACCTTTAGTTGATCCAAAATGCTGCTGAGTTTTAACTGGAGTCAGAAACAGAGATCATACTGGCTTCTCTACATTGGCTACCTGTAAAGTTTCGCATAGAATTTAAAATCATCTTCTTAACACACAAAGCCCTAAACAATAAGGCACCGTCCTATATCAAAGACCTTATTGCTCTAAAACTAGACTGGGAGGCAGAGCCTTCAACTACCTGCGGAACCAATTCCCAGTCTGGGTCCAGGACGCAGACACACTCTGTACCTTTAAAACTAGGCTTAAAACTTTCCTTTTTGACAAAGCATATACTCAGGGCTATGTCAGGTGACCTTTAACTCTCCCTTAGTTCTGCTGCATAGTCCTAAGCTGCTGGGGGACAGTGATGTACCAAGCTTCTCTCTCTCTCTCTCTACCACTCTCTTTCTATTGCTCTCTCTCTCTATATCTCTTTCTTCTTATTTCTCTTGTCTTTCACTCTCTCTCTTCCTGTACTTATTTCCACATCATCTATATTGGGTTACTAACCCTGTGTCTTCTCTGTAGTTCTGTGTTTCCTCCCCCTCTGTTCTCTCTCTCGCTTTCCTTCATACAGGTCTCTAGATGTCCTTGATGTGCGGTTGCTGGTTGTGGACCGGTCCCATGTCTGTGTTGTTTGTTGTTCTATCTCTACTCTTTTCTTTTGTCTCTCCAGAGTTGTTGATTCTGCTGGAGGTTTTTTCTGTTAAAGGAAGTTTTTCGCCCTAGGCTTGCTCTTGGAGGTTCCGTTGGGTTTGCTCTCTGTATAGACTTAGGTTTCAGCTTTGAATTGTGAAGCGCCTAGAGATGATCTTAGATTATGATTTGGTTTATTATACAAATACAGTTGAATTGAAAAAAAAATTAATTGAATTGAAATATGCAATGTTGAAAAAAATAAAAACAAAGAACACACTGATGAAAAAGGTTTAAACTTTTGCCCGATAGTGTGTGTTGAATATGTTCTTTCTATTTTAACCATGTTTGAAATGTGACAGCAGCCACATTTTGCTATTATTTCTGAGGCTTTCATGAATCACTAGAACAACGGTTTTTTTCTGAATCAATATGCCTTTGAGCTACATTTAACATTCCCCAGTGACCCCCACATAATGATCAGCTCATGTCCACACAACCACCGCTGTTCTCAACATTAGTAAAAATGAGAAATCACAGATGTACAGCTTCATGTAACATTTCTCCTTTATTAAAGTTGATTTACTTTTCAATGCTGCAAGGAGAGGGGTTGTATCTCATTCCAAGTGCAAATTTTGAACCAATCAGCTATTTCTTTGGCGTTTTTATATCCTCACTCTAAATATTAACATGACATTTTAATATCAAGCTCTACCTGCATCTGATAAGAGTACCTGACATAAAGAAAGCCCCCCCACCCCCTTCTTCCTAAGGCATTTCACATCAGTCATTCTTTGTAGTTTGACACTTTGTTAAGGCAGCAACAACAAGTCGAACATCAATAATTATGAAAAATTCAACGCAACTTACAACAGGGAAACGGCACATCTTACCATTTGTTGACAAAAATGTCGAAAAGTTTCACGTCTCTGCCTTCAGGTCATAAATTAAACAGCTTGTGCACATTAAAGTAGACCAACATAATATATTACACAGTATTTCAAATAAATAAGCTGTTGAGGCTCAAAATATATCACCTTACTTCATGTTAACTTAAAATAACACATATGATGTTTTACATACAAATAATGAAAGAGGTTACAGAGGTAAAACTACAAAGGAACACGAAGTCTAAGTAGAATTTAATGAAACACATCACATTTTTTATCAACATTTCCCTTCATCTGTAGAGAGACTTGTGGTTTATCTGTACTTTGGTGCTGCTGGCATATGTTAAATTTTCATATATTACCTTGCAGAGTATAAACAATTTTGAGTCAAGGTTTAAGATAAATACGTAGATATCAGCACCAGAGGCTGTCAGCAAATAGTGTTTCATCTTCATATCCTGAACTCAGGGAATGCAAATACTTGTTTGTTGCTTCTCCCACTAAAACAATATTGTTTAGAAACATAACTTTTAGGTCCTGGAGGGTTGTACATGCTGCCAACTGATGATATTACATGTTTTCTACTAAATTCAGAATATAGTCTTGGATTGACAGTAGCTTATTTCATGACGAGGGCACATTTCAGTCTGTCTTTCATTGATGATTGTTGAATAGTCCACCTCTATCTCCTACCTGAATGATTTATATCACATGTATGATACATGCTGTGGACAAAATTATTAAGACACATCATATCAGAGCTGCTTTGGGTCATAAGTGCTAAATCAATTAACAAAAAATGAATGATATTATGAACAAAATTAACAGAAAATTGCAATATAATATGTAAAATTAACCAAAATGAACAAAAAAAGAATGTTAAATCCACAAAATAATCAAATAAGGAAGAAGTAAATAAAATACACAGGAAAGTAAACAAAAATAAAAAAAATGAACTCAGATAGAATGTTCCATGCATGGTCATATGCAGGAAATCCATGAAGAAAAATGGAACATGATAATAAATAAATGACAATATAAGCAATGTAATGAATAAAATTAACAAAATAATAAAGAAAATGAACAGGAATGGACAAAAAATTAACAACATATCCAGGTAGTCAATTAAATTAGCAAAATAAATAAAGAAATAAAAAAAATGTTCAAAATGAAAAAACAAAACAAAACAAGAAACGGAACAGAAACAGGGCAGGATGTTGATGATGGTTGTTGAGGTACAACTACAAAGAAAGAGAAAACCTTGTGGAATTTAAAGATTAAGTATTTATCTCTCCTCTTGAAAACAGTGTTGTTCAAACTAACCTTCATCCTCTGTTCAGACTTAGTCAGAGAGGCTTGATGGTCAAAACAGCATTATTACACAATACAGAAGCCTTTTCTAATGCAGAGAAAAAAGCAGTAAAATAGTTAAACAGAAAGTGATTTTTCTGCTGTTGTTTTTATTTTCTATCTATAGCCACATAAAATCAACCCTGTTTAGACCCGTATAGTGAAAAAGTAACACCAAAACAAAATCAACACAGAAAATCTATGCACAACTAACTCCACCAGTGTACACTGACGGGGCGATAAAAGTGGTGATTGAGAATATTAACGGGTGAGTGTATATGTTGATTTCTGGAGCAAAAGTGACATCCTCTGCCTTTAACATGCCACATTTTATAAACATTTCTCTTCAAAGTTTCTTCCTTGCCAAATGGGCTATGTCATATGAAAGATAATTTGCACATTTTGCATGAATAGTTTAGCACATTTTGTGACGTTTGTGTATCACATTGTGCCTTCGTGGCTTTCTCTGCTTGACCTTTAAATTGTTGAGGCCTCTTTGTTTCTGTAACTAGTTTAAATTCAGGCCTTGAAATCCAGCTCAGAGTTTCACCGTGCAAGAAAGTAGATAAATCATCAGCTGCTTCACAATATGAGGCATTATGGGGTCACCTGTATTGTGTATAAATAAGGAAACTTCTTTCTTGCACTATACAATAAAGAAACAAAAGACTTCGTAACCTTTTTTGAGTGTCGTGATTCTCTTTTTCACCCCATCGTCCTCCCTATTGTCCCCTGATTTTTTTGTTACATTTCTTGATTATTTCATTCAGTTTTTGTTCATTTTGTATAATACATTGTTTCTTTTGTTGACTGTATTGTTAATTTTTTCCCCACAAAAATGTGGAAGAGCTCAAATATGATAGTGATTCAATAATGAAATGACCAAGCTGTGGGTGCAAAAGTTACGTGTCCCATTACTACTGTCCATGTAGTGTGTATAGTACTGTATCTATAAAAACACATTTTGAGTAGGTGTGGTGAGAAGTGGTGCTCCCCTTCAGATCAGAGCTGGATCAAATAACCCCTTAAAAGCTACGTCATTGACCGCTGTGCTTTATTCATGTGTGTGATGCAGTTTGGGCTGATTTTGGTCAGACTCGAGCTGAGACTGAGGCTGGTTTTGACCCGTTTCTCCCTCTGGCGTCGGTTACAGAACCAGACTCGGACCACCTCTTTCTCCAGATGCAGACCTTTAGCAATCCGGGCAATTTCCTGAGAGGATGGTTTACTTTTCTCCATAAAGCTGCCCTCTAGAGCCTCCTTCGCTCCCAGGCTGCAGTGGGGAATGAGAAATAAAGAAGAGAAGCATTACTATTTATAATTAATATAAATATATATATGGTTTGAACTATAATTGTGTTTCTTTCTTGGCTCAAAACTCAAAGAAAGATTTCTGGCATCTCATTGGGACCCAAACTCAAAAACCCACATTACATAGCATTATACGTATTGACTATAGTAGTGTAAAAGATATGTAAGAATAAAGAAAATATTAAAATAAACAAATAAAGTCTTTTAAAAAAATGAACAAAATGAACATGGTTGTCCACACAATGAACAGAACTGATCATGATGATTTAAACAATGGAAAAAAATTATATAAAGGAATGAAAAGAAAGAAAATCACAAAAAGGAATTAAAGTGAAGAAAAACAAACAAAATGAACAAGGACAAACACGATAACCACAAAAATGAACAAAAAAATCCACAAAATTAACAAAAATGGAGAGAAAATGAACAAAAATAATATTCAAAATTATTGAAAAAGAACATAAGAAAGAAAATGAACAAAAATGAACATAAAGTAAACAAAATACTAATAATAAACAAATTGATAATAAGAATTACTAATAGCAATAACATAATCCATCCATCCATTTTCTACCCCTTAATCCTCGTGAGGGTCGGGGGGGGGGGGGGGG
>JAQQAE010022178.1:0-10309 GCA_029823295.1 Pseudamia nigra | reverse complement strand
GCAGCTGCGAGTCCTCAGGCCGTCATCAGCGCACCTGCAACAAATAGGGAGAAAAGCACGAGCACACAAACACACCACCAGGGGGTGCCAAAGTAACGGTATTGTGACAATTTTACTTGTTGATGATTTCATGTTGCAAATTTGAATGCAGTGATGAAAATATGTCTATTGCTATATGCTAAAAATGTACTTGGATGATATACAGTACCTACTGTGTGCACTGCTTTATATGAAAGCCAAAATTACCTGGTTTGAACTGGAAAACGGGGCTGTGACATGATGACCAGTGGAAAATGGGGATCTAAGACCACACCAGACAAGGACACTAATGTGTCTTGTATGGACATTACAATGGATATTCAAGTATGTGGGTCTGTGTGTGTATATGCTCAGTAATCCACATATGTAAGCTGCTGTGATGCCAAATAAAGATCTTCAAGAGCAGGAACCAAACCTTGTGAGACTGTGACAGGCCAACTTCACTTTTGCAGTATACTTAAGGGATTTTAGCTCCAACGTTGTTCCCGATGTGTTCCCCTGTTGTTGGTATACACTCGAAATAATTCTCTGAGGTTATTCAGGGCCATTTCTCAACTCTATTTCGCCTTAATCCAATTTAGAGGAAAGCTCCAGGAGAGAATAATCTTGATCTCACCACATTTACACAGTTGCTTATTTTTCCACTGCAGCTTTCTTTTGATTTCAGTTCCAGTAACAGCAACGGCAACAGTAAGCAAATTTTAAATGAAATTGGTGCCTGTAATTAAATAAGTTTGCATTTTACGCTCTTATTTGACTCTAGTCAAAGTGGCAGGTGATAAGTTCAGTTAACAGAGTATTCCAATGCTCAAAACAACTAAGAGAGGGATTTTAAGAACTGCTAGTCTAGGATATTTATGTATGATTAAAGGTCCCCTAGAGTGTAAGATTTTTAACAGAGCATTTCAAATCATGAATACATTTAATTTAGAAACATTAACCTCTGAATCATCAACTTAGTTATGTTGGCATACACGATGTTGCCTCTCACCGTCCTGGTCATCTGCCTGGTTATTTCCTCCTCTCTGCTTACAGTGAGGAGCTCCTGGATCTCGTAATCTTGCCAGATATTTATACTTTTAGGTCAAAGTTTGTTTACAGGCTACAGTTACATCATTGCATCGCACCCTCATTCCTAACCAATACCATTCATTTATCCAGCACATCTTATATCGTGCTGGATAAATGCCTTTCACACCTGTTAGTCCGCTACAGTGGTTCGACTGGACCCACAAGTTGCTACAGTGTTGCAATTCTCAACTAGTTCGGTCCACCTTCACACCAGTGTTTTTGCAAACAAACCAACGACTATGAATGTTGTATATCCCCCCACTCACGTGGCGGCGCTGTTTACAAAATACCTACTGTGTTTTGGGTGACGTAAGTGAGAGCTGATTGGCAGAGGGATCTGTAGAGGGAAAAATCCAGCAGACGAAAATATCGGATTTAGCTTTATTTCAGAATAATGAATGGTACTATTTTACTTGTCTTTGTGGAGATTTATTATTATCATTTGTTTGTGCAAAAAGCACAAATACTGCTGTTGTTCCAGCATAGAAATCGTATACTGGTCGAAAACACTGTGCGCTTCTTTTTGGCACGGAGAAGACGTATCAAAAGACTCTGACGCACAGAAGCTTCTTGAAATGTACATCACAGCTTGCTACGGAAGCCTTCGTAGACCAAAAAGTGCTACATTACAGACAGCTGGACTTGAATCAGTGCCAGTCAGCATTCTCACCATCAGCGAACTGCACTGGAGTTCGGATGGAGGCGTACCGAACTGTACCGAGCTACCTTGAAAAGGTGGTCTTGGTACGGTTAGTCTGAACCAAAACAAGCAGGTCCACTTTCGCACTAGCCCAAACAAACCAAACTTGCAGGTGTTCTGGACTCCGGTCCGCTTTAAGCGGACTAAATGCTGTAGATGTGAAAGCACCATTACTCAGACACCGACTCTATGCATGTTTGAAATCAACAGATCAAGTCTCTAAACAGGTTTAATCTTGATAAATTGGCCGCAGATTTTAATTTCATTCCACCATATTCTCAGCTGAAAAATCTTACACCACTATTTTCTAGCTAAATATACTCATATTTCAACATGTGGACCTTTGCAGCAATAAAAACGCTCCCCCTGGACACAGGACCTAATAATGTCATATGGGGAAAAGTGCTGCCTTGGCGGAGGTCTGCACTCTCCGAGTATTTTCTAGTTTTGTTCATGATTTTGTTTGTTTTGTCTATATTTTGTTGTTTTTTTTTGTGTGCTCTGTTACTTATGTTAATTTTTGTTGCTTATTTTGTTTACATTTGCATATTTTGTTTCTTATTTGTTCAGTTTCATATGATTTGTTGCTTGTTTTGTCACTTTATGTTTTGTTACTCACATTCAATTTTGTATTTCTTTGCATAAATCCCTTTCCTTGCTTTACCTACTTTACTTAGACCTTACCCTACAGGGGATAGTTTGACATTTTCATGAATTTCTCTTCCTTTTGCTCTCCTCAATGATCGAAGTTTAAAAATACACTGACCAGCGTTTCCAATATTCACCCATAACTGTTCATTTTTTTAATGAAACAACTACCATAAAACTACTGCTTTGACATTTGCTTGTATATCTCCATTAGATATACAAGATGAATCTGTGTTATATTGGGATTATGTGTATACATGGATTGGATAAGAGAGTGCAGACGTGGGCTTAAAAATCATGGGGGAATAAAAAACATCAATGTTGTAAGCAGGAGAAGAATCACATGTATGTGCATAAGCTGAGCTTTGGAGGGTGGGGGTGGGCTTAATGCAAGAGATCACAAACGGTTTTAAAGGAATGCAAACATTTTGCAAGGAAAGCAAAAGTATTTTTTTCTATTCCACTGTGGCTTTCATTGTAGGAACTCCCAAGATAGTCCCTATAGTTGATAAAATTTCCAGTATGTACTGATATGTGTGTTTTCCCCATAGTGTAGCTGTATTGAAAGGAGTTTTTTTTTTCTTCCCAAAAGCAATAAAAAATTTACAAAGTAGACAAGAAAGTGAATAACAATTGACAATGTATCAAGTAAATAAAGCAAAATGAACAAATAAGCAATAAATATTAACAAAATGATTAACAAAATAAAATAATCACAAAAATGAGTAAAAATGAGCAAAATAAGCAATATATTCAGCAAGCTATATGGGAAGATAGGAAAAACAATTAACAAATGTATCAGGTAAATGATGCAAAATGAACAAAATAATCTGGAAAATGAAAACATAATCAATGAAAATTTAAAAAATGATCAACGAAATGAACCCAAATGAACATAATAATAAAAAAAGAGCAAAATAAGCAATAAAAATCAAGAAAATATTCAAAAAATTGAACAAAAATGAACAAACTTATTGACAAAATGAACCGACATTTTTCTTTTCAGGAACTGCTCCTGTCCTTCATATTCCTCTTGCACAGGTCTGTTTTTTTTTTTTTTTTGTCATGTTGCCCAGATGAAATCCACTCGTTCATATAGTGCCAGTGAAGCTGTCTTTTTACTATAAAAGAAAAGTCAGCTGATGGTGGAAATTCAGCAGCACACCCAAGTTTTCAACCCCTGGATCACCGTCTCAGGAGGACTTTGATCTCTGTGAAGATTTGCCAGTATAAGAGGATTCCTAGAGGAAAGGCATTTTTTTAAAACTATTTTTGTTGCTTTCTTCTCTGACAGAGTATCATTTCTCTACATTTCATTTCCCAACCTGTCTCTTATATTGTTTGGTTTTTTTTTTTTTTTTACATCGCCATGGAGACTTTTTTTTCCACATAATCCGTGCCCTAACCCTGGGGTCCTGAAGCAAAATGGGTCACGGAGCTTTGTTAATTATGGCACTCATTTGTTTATTCATTTTTGTAGATTTTGTTCACTTTATTAATTAATTTTATTAATTGTTTTTATATTAGGTTCATTGTTCTTTTTATCCTTTTTGCTCATTGTCTATTATTTTGATCATTTTTGGTACATTTCTTAAGTCTGACGCTAAATCCAATGTTAATTTTTTATCAATCTCATTATCATACTTAAATAGCAAATGCATTAAATTATTATGTTATGCTTTAAGTCTTAGTGCTCAGTCTGGACTCATTGAGGTTGCATTTGTGTTCCTACAGTGACAACAAGTCCCCACCAGTTGGTGTGAATTCTGGTTTTGGTCCCCATCTGGATACAGAAACACACACTCCGACACAGACACACTCCCTTTTCACCGCTTTTGCTCCAGGGCTTGTCGCAGGGCACACAACAAGGGCCTTCTGTGCATACCAAACCCAGACTGTTCATTCGGAGCTGCCGCTAATCGGGCATTTGCGCACACACACGTACACACTTACATTACATGTGACCAAAATTCCTTCAGTTTTAGCCTCTGTTAGAGAAGGGGCTTGAAAGGATTGTCTGAAATGAGTAAAGGAAAATGAACAGTAGCAAGAGGTCTGCAGTGGATAATACACCAAAACATCTCATTTCCACAGAGGCGTCATAAAGCATCTCTCCATGACTCATCTTTGTGTTTTTCCAAACACAAATGTTCTTTGGTCTGGTCACAATAGACTCAGAAGACATCAGCTGAAACTCTTGATTGTGTAAAGTGAAACAATACTCGCTTTACGTCGCCTCATAGTGAAACCCTGCTTTGCTGTATTTTGGAAATCTATGTAAGAGTTTTCAATGCCTTCCAAACACAGCATAAATTTGCTGCACAGACCCTGGAAACAGGTGATGCTCATTTCAGGTCTGGTCATGTTGACATGCAGACTCTTCAGCAGAAGTATACAACGTATACAATAAAAACCTGGAATATTCAAATTGTTTTTCCATTCAAAAAATATAACTTAGAACTAAGAGATATGTGCAGACTGAAGAGCTGGATTGAGTCGTGAAATAAAGCTTAAAGTGACTAAGGATGACAACTGGTGCTCAATAATGGCACGCTCCAAGTTAAAGCACCCAAAACATGTTTTATATTTCTTTGTTAACCAAATCTCACTGAGAAAATCTCATGAGGACCATCCCAAAAAAAGACCAAGAGCTATCTGTGCCGCATTGAATAGGTTTATTAGAATTACCAGCTTCAGACACCAGCTACAGTGTCATGAGAGACAGTTTCATCATAGTGTTTGATGGTTTTGATGGCTCTTATGAGGACCATCCCCCAGTTTATGAGTTTATTTGAGTTCTCAGCCTCAGAAACCACCAGTTTACAGGACTTCAAATAGTGTTTGATGGTTTTGACGACTGCACTTAGGAATGCAACTTTTTGGATTGACTGCCCTTCATTTCTTAAAGTAATCCTGGACTCTTTCCCCTTAATTTAACAATTTCTTACCATAATATGGATTTGTACAGTACTTATGCTAATAGGGCTGTTGACCGTGTACACATCAACCATTCCAGGTGACTCCCTAGTGAATTTGATGAGAGAATTCAATGAGTGTGCCAAGCTGTTATCGAATGAAAATGTGATTATGTTGGCCAATCCATACATGTTCTTTCATAGTTTGGATGTCTTCATTATTAATGCAAAATATTAAAAATGATCAAAATAAAGACTGAACACTGAAGAAGAAGGTGTGTCCAAATTTTGACTGGTAGTGTATGTCTTAATGGGGGCATAATTCAGTCAGGATTGCTCAAACGTGACTGGGATGTAATAGTCTCCCAAAGTTTGTTCCCCCTGGGACCTAAAGTGGGCGGGACATGCTCTGTAAGACTTCTAAACAGTCACTAAGCATTGAGGTTGTTCCTGCTCTAGACTTACTCATTTCTCCACAAGGTGTCCTGAGGTGTAACACCAGCTGTGAGTCTGGTCTGTCAGTGCATCAGTCTCCCGTGTCACGCCAGATGCCACATCTTGCTCAGTGTATTGCGGGGATTCAGTCCAGGTAATTAATCCGAGCTCGTTAGCCACATGGCAGCCAGGTTGTAGCAGACGTTGGCCCGCGTGCTGCCGGGGTGACTCAGCATCCATCTACTCATATATAAGGAGTACGTAAGCATTCTACGTTTTCCCGACTTGAATATGTGTTGTCTGTCATTAATGTAAGTGGTGATATGTTTGGCGCTTGGCCGTACATACAGCAGCTTGTGTTGACAGAGTACACACCGCTGGCACACGCAGTAGCTTATCTCAGTTTGGCCCCATAGGAATGATGTCTTTTAAAGAAGCAGGCAGGGAGGGTGGGGTGAAACTGATATGTGCTGCTACCTGGCTCTCTCTCACATCTACCATGGGGCTGCAACAGTAAATGATGGCATTAGGGAGGAGGGGAGGGGGCGGAGCGGATGAACTGCTTTCCTTCCTAGAGCGAGGGATGATACAAGGGCTTGGGAGCTGGGGGTGGGGTGAAGCTGGACAGGTGCTGAGAGAGAGATATGTGCTTTTCTCTGCTGCACAGGAGATTGGGTTTGGAGAGAAAAGGAAGAGAGAGATGGAGAGAGAGAGGAGGGGGGAAGGGACAGGTGAAATATTTCCCCCTGTGGCACAGGAAATGAGAGAAAGTGGAAAGGGCCAGCTCTGTATTGAGAAATGGACTAAACCATTCCCGGGGGCGCTGAAACACCCAACCCCACAGGCTTCTCTCTAAATGTACCTCCCAGTGATGGATGATATTAACGTTTACCCCCTCTGCTTTTTCTTCACTCCTCAGCAGAGCTCACAGTGTGTTGTTTGTGTGTGTGTTTGTGCACCGTAGGCAGCACGCCACATGCCAGGCGATCCTCGCCCGGCCTCCCTAACACTCACACACAGTAGATTGTTATGGTATCCCCGTAACAATCGATAGCTTCCCCTAACTCCCACACCGACGAAGTTCTATCTCCGTTGGCCACCAGTATTGTCAGTTCTGCGCCTTGCTTCCTGTTCCAAGCACAGAGCCTCAGATTAAAGACGAACATTGCTATTGAGGTGTTTCACTCACAGCGGGAGGTAAAAAAGGGACACAGTGTGAAGATTGTTTATCCAAAAGAATCTCCTCATCCTTGTCACACTTCTACTCATTTCCCATATAGGACTCCATGACGCCGATTGTGCATGACTCCTATCTCTGTCATCTCATTAGCAACAAATCTGGATCTTTGAGATGCTTTTTCTTTCACACAACAACAGAATTCATTCCAGAGGTGTAGTTCCAAATGCATTAGCTCATTGTATTTTAATTTATTATTAGTAAGACAGCTTTGGCAATAAAATTGTTCCTGAATTATCAGGCAAAGAACTTGTCAAGTCTTAGGATTTTTTATTATAGATGATTTTAAAGTGGAATATTTTATTATTTGTTGCAGTTGATTAGTCATTGAGGAAGCGATCAGTAGTTTGTAGTTGTAAGTTGTTTTCTTTTTTCCTTTTTTTGTCAGTCTGCAGCATAGGTGTAGATTTCATGGGGGATAGGGGCAATTTGTTGGTTATGTTCTTCATTAGTGAATTTTTCTTGGTTATTTGGTCTACTTTTCTTCACTTTATTGCTTATTCTTGCTCATTTTGTTTATTTTATTCTTTTCTTGATCATTTTTGTTAAATTTCTTGTATATTTTCTTCATTGTGACTCATTTTCTTGACTATTTATTTGATTTTCTGAATGTTTTAACTTATTTATTCCTCTTTTTTGCATTTTATTATACAATTTCTTCATTGCTGTGCATCGTCTTGATTGTTTTCTTTATTTTTGTTGATTTTCTCATGTATTCTGTTTATTTCTGCTAATATTTTTCTTCATATTGTTTATTTTTTAAAATAAATTTTCTGGATTATTTTTATTCAATTTTACATGTGTCATCAACTGCAGTCATCAAAACTATCAAATGATACGATGAAACTGGCTCATGAGGATTTGTGAGGCTGGTCTTCTCTGTTCTTCCTTTCCTGGGACTGAAATGCACATCCGCAACCTGAAGTGAACCACAACATGGCAGTATACAGAGACTGCTGCTCGTCATGATTCATTTTCAGCCGTGAACATGTACTGTATTTCAGGTGTAGGTTTGTGCAGGTTGAAATGTAGATTTTTCACTCACTGTTTCAACAGGATTATGTACACTAGTGTACCCAGGAGATCCAGAAAATGTTCCTGGATTTTCTACCTTTTATGGTTTTTGCTTTTTGATTGAACTACAGGATTCTGGGGTCTTGGCAGAGATATGAATTCTACCATGTGAACTTTGAGTTTGTAATGTATAATTGCAGATCTTGTGCTGCTTTACAGTGCACTACAGTCAGATATGCATCTGGATCGTCTCCCAGTGACTTACTATGAAAATGGGCTACTTATCTATATTGTAATCAAAGTCAATTTGTTCCATCAAGATGAGTCGAAGAACAGTGCATGGCTGTTGTTTGGTGCATTTATTTATTTGGACACATCTCCAGTTTAACTGCATCCCTTGTCTTTTCACATCCTGCATAGTGGGATTCATTTCTCTAGGGCAAACACAAGCTGTCTCCACTTTGATTTTTGCTCAGACACACTTAGACGCAAGTGACTTTACAGGGAAAAAAATCCCCTAGAATCATGTGCTGCACACCGTGATGAATGCCCATAGTCTCATTTTACCTCTGCAAACATCAAGTGAGGCGCACTGCATGGATTAGCTTCCTAAAGCATTCCCTTTGAAACTTGGCAAGTAGGGATTCCTTTTTAGGTGATCACTGGCCTAAGCAACTGTTACATGCAGGATTAGCAGATTCTGCCATTCAGACAACGTGGTCTGTTTAAACTGGCAGGATGAAGAAGGTGGAGAAAGACAAGGTGAAAGCAGAGGTTTTGATGGGAAGGAGGAGAGATGAAGTCGTGATGAAGAATGGGAGGAAGAGAAGTGGAAACGAGGAGAGCGAAAAGAGGGGGATGATGAGGGGATGTAGGGGAAATTTGAGAAGAGGAAACAATGATGAGAGGAAACGAGGAGAGGAGAGAAGTGTAGAAGAAATGAGAAAAGGAGGAGAGGAGAGAGAGGAGAGGAAACGAGGAGTGAAGAGTGCAATTAGCATCTGTGGAACCAAAAAACCATAAATACAAAACAAAAAATATGCCATGATAAATATTCACTCAGGAAACAGAATATGTCACAAAAATGATAATTATTGTTCCATTACCCAAGGGGAGGAGGAGCGGTGACAGGAGCCTGTATTCATCTTGTATTTTGAGAATCAGGCCTCAGCCAAGGAAGCAGCTTAAAACAAGCCAACAATGACAATATTGTTCTCCCATTTTTGTTTCTTGTTCCTGTCCTATAATATCATCCACCTCCTGTCTCTTTGAGTTTGGATTTGTGTCGCCCCGCTACCTTTGTAATTGTGCTGGTACAAGGTGTTTGCAGAGAGGGAACGGTGATGGCCTGATAACATGCTTGGCTTTTGGGTTGTAAAGACATTTCAGAATAGCATCTCGTGTCTTTCTCACATACTGTACATATTGCACTTCATAGTCCCCTCTCTTCTCTCCCTGCATCTTGTAAATGGAGAAACACATTAGGATCCCTACGGTTGTAAGAACTAGCTGTCCTCAGCTGGTGCTTGCCATTCCGTACTTTCCTGCCTCTTTCTTCTCCATCACTTCTTTCTCTCTCATGTGCGTTGCAAGGTGTGCGACGCGGCTGAGGCCAGACAGCTTTCTTAGATTTCCGTTTTGGTGCATCGCAGCACATTTCACCAGAGCAAGCCAGCACTTCCTGACACAAGAACTCATGTCTCGTGTCATCGCTCCTCCGCCTTGCACTCCCCACTTTCACTCATTACCCTTTTTCCTCTTCCTGATCTCCCTTGTGCCCCCCCTTCACTTTCAGTCTATTCTACTGGAACGGTAGGGAAATTGTGCACTCAGACATTCTTATACAGTATGTGCACCCACACACTACTGACAGTGCAGCGTTTCCACATACATGCACCGCTACAATTTCTGCACATTTTCATTGAATTGGAAGCATGCACACATATAAACAGCATTACTAGACGAAGGTTTGAACACGTTGGTTTTTTTGTTATTAGTATTGTGTTTTCTTTGTCAGTATTGTGCATTAATACTGAAGATATCCACACTGTGAAAGAACATGTACGGTATTATGTAATAAACAAAAAAAAGTGTTAAACAACCCAGAACATTTTTCATATGATGGTCCAAAGTTGCCACATCAATAAAAGCTTTGCACACACATTGCATACTCTCATCTTCTTCTTCTTTTCCTTTCGGCTGTTCCCTTCAGGGGTCGCCACAGCGAATCATCTGCCTCCATCTCACCCT
>JAQQAE010022177.1:0-10309 GCA_029823295.1 Pseudamia nigra | reverse complement strand
GAAGCAGCAGTGAATCAAAACACAAAATAAACATAAACACACTTAGACATGACCTGCTCCGTCGCCGACCCTGACAATAGCTGTCCTCAACTTAAATTCTTTTTACTAATCATAAATGGTATTTTATGTTGGGTTCATGTTTATGTTGGTCATATTGTGGCCAATATTGTGATTTGTGGATTCAATTTGACTGGATTTTGTAAGGAAAGCGCACCAATCTTTTTCCTCAGCTAGAAACACACAAAAAAAGAAACACATGGCACCTCAGATATCACCAGACACAAAAATGACACACAAAAGGAATAAAATCAATATCATGAAGAAAATCAACAAACATAAATAGAAAGCAATACCAAAACTAGAAAGCACTTTGAGGAATCAGACCTCCACCACAGTAGCTCAGTTCCTCCCTGCTGGACACATCCTGCTCGCCATCAAAAAGGTCATGCTGCTATCAACATAACTTCATTTCAGGACATACCAGAAATGGCACAAGTAACAATAATTTAGATTTTGGAGGTAATCCGGATCACTGTCTGAATATGTTAAAGGATTCTTCACTGCAGGGCCATTTTCAGACCTAGATATTACGAGGATCCAGATTAAATTTTGTGCAGTTGTCAAACTTACAATGATGATATTTTTTTCCTGCATCGTATCGTGCTGAAAAAGGCCCTATTTCACAAAGGGGAATATTTTTTGGGAAAAATTTTTAGATCCAAATGTTGACTCTGATTGCTCTTAAAATCTGTGCAATTGCTTGCTGTGCCATTTCTGACATACACAGAAAATGTCATTAAAAACTTACTGTTTGAGATGTGTTGCTACCTTACAAATGAATAAATTAACAAACTAATGCAGATGAAAACATGACCTCCTTGGCAAAGGTCATTTACCACCAACAAAAACATAACTTTGTTGGTGGAAGGTAACAAAAGTCAACAAAGTCGTCAACAAAAGAATCAATCAAATTGTAGCACAGTTAACCAAAATGAACAAATATCACCCTAAATCTTCTTGACATGGATGTTTCTTTCTTCTAAATTACAGCCCATTACATTATTATACAGGTTAGTATTTCCACTACAACACTGATTTAGTTACTTGCAGCTCTCATCAATACTAATTTATGTTTAGCATGAAGAAAATCTATTGGCTTGAACTCCTTCTCAAAAAATGCTAATTCAACCCCAGCGGTATAGGCTACTTTAACATTTCCCTTGTGATGACGCTTGTTGATGCGGACTACAGCATGCACACCAGTGGCTTCAGACTTACCCCATTGGGATGTTGTGCGGAAATGCTGGTGCATTATGGGTGAGCTGTAGGGGGTTCTCAGACAGACAGCACCCAGCAGGGGGCATGACCCATGGGGGGGGTGTACACAAGTCGGACTGGAACTCATCAAGGAGAAGTTCTGAAACATTCCAGCAGGTGAAAGTCAGCATCAAACATAAATGTCTTTCCTACATTTCATACAGCATTTTTAAAACATGCAGCACATTTGCACATTGACTTAACTCATGTCTGTTGTAACTGATTTGGCTTCAACACAAACTTATATGTTATAAAATCAAAGCTTTATTTTCATTTTTGTTGTGTTGCAGCCTGTGAGTGTGATTGATATATTGCTGGCTGCATTCCATCCCACAGATTACAAATGAAAACACCAGTGTCGGGGTCCCCCCTCCCCCAGCGCCGGACGAAAGCTGCATATGTGCATCCAGTTGTGTGTGTAACACACGCTCTGGCAGAAGTACAAGTGCACATACATCCACTTTGTGGTTGACTGACGTGTAGCTTTTGGCTTGAACACAGTTTAATCCCGCTGCATTCACAGATGGACTCAGTCTTCCTCTTTTTGTCTGGTGTCAACAGAAGTAGCATATTGCACACACACACACACACACTGTACAGGACCGTATACTTTTGTTTACAGGCGAGGGGGGCTACTGTGGAGTCTAATCCCCTCTGTAGCCCACCCTCCCTTTTGCAGCCACCCCTACTCCTGAATGCACGCACACACAAACAGATGCACGCAGGCATCTACTCTTTGGTCATTAAAAAAACAAAGGAGGTCAGTGTCAGCAGCGGAATCAGGCAGCTGGGTCCTGTGAGGCGAGAGTTAATCCTCATTTTCAAGGCCTACAGACAAAAGAAGCCTTGCAGATGAAATGTTTCACAAAGCACATGGGTTACACATGAATACATCACTCTTATGTCACCTTTTTCATCCACAATACACCTTAAAAAACACAAAGTGGATCCACCAACACCCCTTACAAAACATAAAGTGGATCCACCTGTGCACCTTACAAAACATAAAGTGGAGTAGTTGTTTTCATTCAGTCTTGCAGCTCTGTTTTCGTTGCCTTCTGTGGCCTATTATTAGAATGAGTCAGGAGGGAAAGATTAGACTTTTTCCACCTCCCTAATCATTTTCACTTCTGCAAAAGCTTTGATTTCCATGTAGATGGAGCTGTGTTGATAACAGCGGGGAACTGCCCTGGAGAAATGAAACAGAGCGATAAGAAAAGGCGAGCAGATCCTCATCCAGACAAAAAGACAAAGAGGAGAGTCATCACCCCACATGGCGGTTAATCTCTATTCAATCCAGAGATTAGCACAGTCAAAATTCTCACCGCTGCACTACAGCAAATGATTAGTCATCTCCCAGGGGAGTGATGGTTAACTGGTGGTCCCCCCCCTGTGAAACCTGGGACTGCATGCTAATCAATAACTTCCTGATTACGGACTAGCAGCTTCGGGATCACCACACAACATAAACCTAAGCAAAAGAAACCATGCTTATTTGTGCATCATATTGTTCTGTGTGACAAGTGAAATAGCTCAGCTCCTCAACAGGGCTTGAAGCTGACTAAAGACTTGGCCATTGATTGGGCCATTCAGCAGCATACTGGGAACAGCTGAACGGTCCTAGAATGAGCGTGTTACACATCAGAGAAGGCTGTTTTGTCGTTATTGTGCAGAGCAGACACCAGGATCTATGCTAATGGACTATTTTAATCAAGTTTACTCTCATTGTTGTAGTAGGATGTGAGTGATTAGCATTCACAAGGCATGGCAGGCAGCAGCCTGACATCAATAAATGACATGTGACCCTTGACCCTAACTGCTCTGACAGCTGAGGAGATCCTCTTCTTTTATCAGATTCACCTCAGGCCTCTTCATTTCTTGTACCATGGCTCATCTTGATTTACACCAGCAGATCTTGAGGTCAAACAGCTCAAGAAGTAAAGTGCAGAAGAAAAAAAAACACTATACTGCTCAAATCCAACATTTTACATTAGCTAGCATTATAAGAGCACACTGGATAAACCAATTACTGAATAGTTTCACATGGCACCCACTTTTCATGCTGTATTGTGCCACTGAACTCTCTGTCTTGAATTTCTTTCGATCCATCAGAGTTGTCTTTGGTAATACCAGGCCAAAGATGCAGTAACAATGTCAGAGAGAGTCAAAGGGTGACCCCTTTTAGGGGCACATTTGTATTAAAAGCACATATACGTAACTTTTACTCCAGTAGAAATATAATACAATTGAAAAAAATGGAAGAACTGATTCATCACCTTTACTCAAGTTCAAGTGAACTCGAGCTGCATTCAATACACATAAAGATCCATGTTGACCCACTTGTGTTCATATCATAAAGTAGCTTTACGCCAAACATGATTTGGAACTTTTATGACCCTTTTATGACCTTGACCCATTGATGTTTTGTCTCCAAAAAGATACCCATAGGTGCTAGTCCCAAAGTAAAGCTATTTGCCAGGTTTGGTGAACCTAGCTTCATTTGTTTTAGAGTAAGAGCTTTACAACCCTGTCACCTTGACCTTTGATCATTTGTTTGATGACCCTACAACCCTGACCTTTTGTTTCAAAGACATAGGCATAAATGCTAGTCCTGAGGTCAACCTGCTTTTGAAGTTTGGTGAACCCAACTTAATGTGCTTTTAAGTTAGGTCACGGATGGACAGAATGCAGTAGCTCAGGAGGTGGAGCAGGTCGTCCAATAACCTGAATGTTGGTGGTTCAAATCTCTGCTCCATCGTAGCTCTACCATTGTGTCCTTGGGCAAGACAACTTCACCCACTTTGCCTATGAATGAAATTGAATGAATGTTTGGTGGTGGTCAGAGAGGCCGTTGGTTTGGATTTGTGGCCACATTTCCGTCAGTCTACCCCAGGGCAGATGTAGTTTACCACCAACAGTGTGTCACTGTGGACTGAATGAACAATCAGTTCAAAGTAAAACACTTTATGTGTTTTGAAAAGAACTCTATAAAGCCAATACATTATTACTATCCATTATTATTATTGACTTTGATGACCCTATGAACTTTCAACTTTTGTTTCAAAGACATAGCAATACAGTAGGTGCTAGCCCCAAGGTCAAATTGCTTGTGAAGTTCGATGAAAGTTGCTTCATTTGATTTTGAGTTAGAGCACAGATGGACAAACAAACAAACTGCTGTAAATCACAGTTGTGCTAATGTTCACCGTGGTTCCCAATTGTTTCTTTAATCTATTTAGCTTTACTGTACTGTGATCAGTTTATCGCTGTAACAGGCCAGAGTCACATTAGTAATCTCATGCAGCTGCAACAACGGTTTGTCAAGGTCACAGACATCTGGAAAAAATCAGGAAAAATGTGGTTATCAAACCGCAGAAATCTTCGTGGTCTTAAAAAATTGCTCCCTCTGGTTCATTTGTCATGTGGAAAGAAACATGTTCCAGTCACTGTAATTTTATTAGAATAAAATACAACAAAGCATCTGTGCCCTGTAACTAAACTTGACAGTGCCTGACTTTTTCCAGTCAACATATGATCACCGGGTTTCAAAACATCAACACAGCTTGAAGGAAATGTGAATATTTGCTTGAGTGCAATAACATGGCAGAGAAAACATCTCTTCCATATGAATGCAGACACTAATAAACTGTAAATGGAGTGTTTTTATGAGGCTGCATGCTAATTGTCAACAAGCCTCAACCCAGCCCCCAAACAAATGCAACGATCCCAAAGTGCAGCATGAATAAAACCAGCTTCTCCAGCAGGAAGGATGCACATGGTCGGAGCTCGTGCTCAAGGTGTGAGGGTTTATTAACTCTTGGTATTAAATCACTAGCACAGCAAATAAAGCAGATGGACAATGACAGGTGGCAGTTTGCATTTTGGAAGGGAAAAATAGTTAAGGATTTATATCCATCTGTTGAACTCACATGTTTAAAAGACACTGCTTTTACAGATTTACCGGTAGCCTTCTGCTTTTTGGACCTTGTTTATATTCTGTCTAGTCTGTTATAAAGATTTAACTCATTTAGCTCATGTAGAGTTTTTTTCTCTTGCTTTAATGCCACATTCTTACCGTAATATTTCCATGGCAGCATCCATAAATAAACTGTAGCATCAGGAAAATATCTAGGAACTAAAGGCTGTTTGATCGCCCATGATTGCATGGTTCCCTCTGAAAAACGTGGCCGTTGAAAAGCTGAATTTTGTGTTATTTATCCAAGTCTTTCACTTGCAGTAGGACCTGCAATAGAACAGAAAAACTTCCAGCAGAACTGGGCTCTGGGTGGGTGACCATCTGCCTTGAGAGGAGAAACAAAAGGCTGTTAAAATTTAGTTGTATATATTGTACAATGACAATGAAGGCTTCGATTCTGATTCTGAAAAGAGTAGACAGTGAGTGACAAACAACACCGACACTGGAGAACACAGACAGACACAGAACTGGATGAAGATCAACAACCATTTCAATTAACACACTGAGTATGTGGATGCAGATGTCAGCATGGGATTGTGTAACTGATATCTCCCTGTTTTAGTAGCTAATTATAACTCACCCTGCGCAGTGAGTCAATAACATACGTATGATGGCGTTACACAATTAAATTAGAAAATAAATGTGTAATTAAATTGCAGTTACTGATCAAATACCTTTTCAGCTCCATGGCCTTTTTTAACAGGTGCTGTTAAGTCACGAAATAAAATGTTATCTGTTGGAATAGGTTGTATTTGATGGATCATTGTAGTATGTAGTATTTGTAGTATTAAAATAGCAGCAGTTTTTGCATAATCCTGCTGCCAGATGCACACATGACCATTTTTTTTTCGAAATGCAAGAACATATGAATGGTCCAATTTATTACACCATTGCAACTAACAAGGGGTAACCTGTTAGATTTCAAAAATAATTGTCCAATGCTGATCCTGTTTCAAAAGCTTTTTAACAGTTTAGAAATGTTGTGTTACTATACTAGTTATGCAGGTTTTGTAAAAAAAAAAACCTCACACCCAAACAGGCTTTAACTAAACAAGTTGCCTGTCTCATGTGCTGTACGCCTCATATGAAGATGTTAAAACAATTTGACAGCATTCTCTTTGCTCAGTCAGCATCTCTAAGCACACAGCAGCTTCTTCAGGCACCGCAGAAACACATGATGCCTCATTCAGGTCCTGTTTGTGAAAGAGGCCCTTTATTTCACCAAGTGCACAGAGTATTTAGAAACCCCAGCACACGCACATCAAGGCACCAGCACATTGTACACACTCATTCCACCCACACATGACTGTGATCAAATTGTCACAAGGTCCCAGTGACAAAGAGACGATGACAGTATGTGATTTATTGTGTCAGAAAAGAAAGTAAAAGAGGGTAATTGAGGGGTAAGTGGAGGAAACAAAGTTTGCAGGTGTCAGCGTAACTTTGTCTGCTATCACCAGACTATGATGAATTTATTCATGGGTGGTTGATGCTGCCAAGTCAAGGACAAACACTGTATAATTACCCCATAAATTTAGGAAGTGATTAATTCTAAATTCCTGCTATTTAATTAAAATATGCAAATAGACAGCTATTTCTGTAATATGTGACATACTTGGCAGAGGAAAGTTTGACAAAAGTTCAATCACTTAAGTTTCCCAAAAAGGACCAATCACAAGCACACATGCATATTTCTTTGTGAAGAGGCTCATTGACATAATGCATCCAACTCTTACACCAACCATATCCATAAAAATGGAGCCTTGAGTGCAAGACCCCATCTCTACCAAGTTTTAGAAAATGTGTCTGTATCTGCAGGGGTGCGGGTTTCGTTTGAATGTGGTGGGAGGACAAAATAGCTGAGAAAATGAGTAAAAATGAACAATATAATCACAAAATTAGTAAAAATATTGAAAAATATCATCAAGAAAACAATTAACAAAATAACTGGAAAAATGAGTACAAATTAGGTGAATAATGAAGCAAATAATGAAGAAAATGAATAAAAATGAACAAAATGACCAAGAAAATTAGTACAAATTAACAAAATAATCAAGAAAATTAATAAAATTGAAAAAAAAATCAAATCAAGAAAATAAGTAAAACTGTACAAAATAATCAAGAAAATGAAAAAAATGAACAAAATAACCAAGAAATAAAAATGGACAATATTATCAAGAACATGAATAAAAATGAACAAAATAATCAAGGATGCCCAGATAAAGGATGCAGCTGCATTTATGCATGATATTATAATGCATTCTTATTTTCCGGATGTCTGTCCGCCACAGAAAATATTGCCTATGAGCTACAGATGTGATCTTGTACAGATTGTGTTCATACCTGCATAATTACAAATTTCCCATGAAGGGCTAAATAAAATGTATTCTATTATATTATATTTTATAAGATCTGGACTCATGAACCATGCCACCTCCAAATGTGGTCACATAGATCTGATCTCAATCTGATCATGATGTGTGATTCAAATAACTCTTCAGGATACAGATTACAGTATATGTTAATACCACCTGTAAATGGGGTCAAAGTGCTGATGTTAAAATGGTTTATCCTGACAAAATAAATTGATAGCTTGATAAATTGATAACTTAAAGGAGGAAATCCATATTTTTTGTAAAGTAAAATTTTTGTTTGTGAACAGTAAATATTTATTTAGCGTTGTGTGGGTAAAAGGTGGTTCATGTCACCAAGAGTAGCATTTGAGCTAATAAAAGAGGAACAGGTTAAAGTCTGTCCATAGTCTGTAGGTTAGCATATGTCAGTTCAGAGGTCAGCTCTGATATCACACACATAAAGTTATTAGATGTCCAAAGGCCGAACCAGACCAAAAATGGACTGTCGTAGACAAACAAACCCTATTTCATGACAATCGGTCAATGAGTTCTCACTGTTAGGGCAGTGAAGCAAAGCACAATAGCGTGTTTATGGCATAAAAGAAACAACCGCAATGCATCCAAAGCCAACATTGTATATTAGCAAAATGCCTGTTTCAAGGACCTGATCTATTGTGAATGGAGCTGAGTCACCAAATGCGTGTAATTTCTCTTTGCAATGCATTTAACACATCATACAGACCTCAAAAATGATGAATGTGAAGGAATATGTAAAAGAAGAAATCACACTGTATTTGTTTTAGGTAAAATTGCCCAAGAGGTTTGATCCACTCTCCCTCTGTGTTTTTGTCATGGCCAAATGAAGTGATTTAATATGATTCCATGAATGAGTACAAATACGCTAAAGACATCAGTTGAGTAGGTGGTCCTTCAGTTCGATCCAAGACACATTCACCATTAAATGGATTTTGAAACAGGAAATTATGAGTTGAACTGTTTTCACCAATAAAATGTGTTTTATCTTAAGTGTTGACATGTGTCATCATAATTAAGTTACATAATTCTGTCCTACATGAACAGTCAAAACCATCAGTTGTTTGTCTTTATTTTTTTTTTCTACATTGTATATTGATACTGAAAACATTCAAACAGTGAAAGAATATGTATGAAATTATGTATTAAAGAGAAAGTGTTAAACAACCTAGAACATGTTTTATATTTCAGATTGTACAAAATAGCCAAATTTGGCTTTGATGACAACTTTATTCACTGATGAATTTGGCAGATACAGGAGATGGATACGTTGTTTTGCTTTCAAATCACAGGTGTGCCTTGTCAAGAGTTATTTTGTGTTATTTCTTTGTTCTTTTAATGTCTTTTAGACCAGTGGTTCCTAAACTTTTTTCCGGTGACCCAATTTATAGAAATGATAACTGTCATGACTCAAATCACAAATCTATAAATCATGGGTAGTGGTGAATTTGTGCATAAATTTGTATTCTTGACCATTTTTTACTGGTCAATAAATACACAAACACGCACACACACCCACATACACACATATATATATATTTACTGCTTGGCCAAAAAAAATTTGCCACCAAAAAAAGGTCACACACTCTAATACAGTATTGTGTCAGACCGCCTTTAGCTTTGATTACAGCACGCATTTGCTATGGCAGTGTTTCAATAAGCTTCTGCAATGTCACAAGATTTATTTCCATCCAGTGTTGGATTCATTTTTCACCAAGATCTTGCACTGATGATGGTAGAGTCTGACCGCTGCACAAAGCCTTCTCCAGCACATCACAAAGATTCTCAATGGGGTTAAGGTCTGGACTCTGTGGAGGCCAATCCATGTGTGAAATGAGGTCTCATGCTCCCTGAACCACTCTTTCACAATTTGAGCCCGATGAATCCTTTGTCATCTTGGAATATGCCCGTCCTCCCTGATGGAATAACCTGGTCATTCAGTCTATTCAGGTCGTTGCCTGGTATTCATTCTTGCCATGATCTTATCTTTCAGGTCAGACGCTGCCTCGTTCAGCGTTGCATTTATTGGGGCCTCATACCCAATCTACATATATATATACACGCCTATACCTATATACAGTATATAACCCAATATATATATATATATATAATTTTTGTGGTACTGTACCTGCACATTTAATCTGATTCTGAGTAAATGTGCTTTTAAGGCATAAGCACATAATACCAAATAATTGTATTTATGCAAGAGACTCTCACTCATTCTCAAGTGTATTATACAGTAATTGCAGTAATCACAACACTACAAGTATTCAATATCCAAATGTAGTTCTTGCTTGCTGGCCTGAACCTCCAATTTGTTTTGCGACCAAAATAAATTCCCCTGCCACCCACCTGTGGGTCCTGATACAATGTTTGGGAAAGGCTGCTTTAGTTGTTCTTGTGCAGAGGAAGGTTGGGTACAGAGTCAATATCCCTGTTAGTGCCACTACAACTACTGTACAAATCCATATTGTGGCAAGAAATATGGATTGCCCAGAATTGTCACGCTGCAGCTCAAACACTTTACTGGGCCTATACAGGCCGTCAGCCGACAGAGCTACAGCGCTAAGAAACAAACATGTGGATCCAAATGCAGAGACGAACAAACCAGGGATATGTTTAAATGTAA
>JAQQAE010022176.1:0-10309 GCA_029823295.1 Pseudamia nigra | reverse complement strand
ATTATCCAATGGGAGGCTCGTACCCATTTGCTTAGTTAAATCCAGGTGGTGACCTTTTTTTTGGCCAGGCAGTGCAGGTCTGGCTATGTGAGACTAATCTGTGAACATTTCATGCATTAGGCCCTGGAATATTTTCTATTTTTATGTGTGCTTAAAAATCTCAAATATGTGTTAGAAGGGAAAAAACTTTGATTTGAGCCAAAGGTCCACCAATGATAAGAATGATGTTAAGAATGATAAGTGTGCACATTGTCCCTCGTGTTTTAATGTGGTGTGTGTTTTTGTCATTAGGCCGGAGGAGGAGCCAATGGAAGAGGAGGAGCCACTGTAACGGAGGGAAACACGAGGGTGTCACACTGTTACCACTGACCTCTCCGGAGAATGCCTCTTTGAGCTGCAAAGAGTCTCGACTGACCCCTTCATTTAGTCCCCCCAGCCCCACTCACCGTCAGTCAACTTGACTGGCGGCCCCTCGGCCAAACGAGGGAGAGGGGGGTGGGCTCAGCCTCAGAGTAGGGAGCCAATCAGGAGACAGAGGACTGAACTAGAAAAAAATTAAACATAAAGGCGTTGCTTGGCAGCATTCGCTTTAGAGACACTCATTTTCTGTCAGTCTTCGCACCCTCATGTTAGCCCACAGCGGCTGACCATGTGACCACGTCTGAAGGCAGCAGACGAGTGTATTTGCAGCCAGGACGAGATCAGATTTCGTCATAGAAAGGTGTGATAACACAGAAACATACGGTGCTTTACATGGCTGCCCTCTGACCACATACAGACACCAGGGACAGCAGACGATCCCGGCTACGTTCAAACGCAGCTCGGGAGTTTCTTTTCTCTTTTCTCAACTATTTTTCCCAACGAAACAAGGGCATCGCAGCAACTGAGATCATATTTTAGAAAAAGCATTCACTGTGGACTTTGGTTGGCCGAATTTTAAGTAGGCTTTGACAAAGATTTGCTGATGTTGTGGTGAGACTGTCACCTCATCGGACCAGCCTGTCGTTGCAGAGGGTTGACGAATGAGAGGAGTGCCTTGGTAAGGGTCCGCTGGATTTCAGGATTGTTCAGGAAAAGGTTGCCTTAAGTTAAAAAAGATTTTCTCTGAATCTTTGCAAGGGAGGGAGACAAATAGTTTCCAGTCCTTTGGTGGACGAGTATGATGAAAATAAAGCAAACAATCTTTGAGCATGTTTACTTGGAACGTGATGAAGACGACATTTCTGTCTCTCACAGCCTCTCTTGAAGAGTTACTTTACTTTTGGATGGATCTATTTTTCTGTAAAAAAGAAAACGCTTTGTAAAGGTAGTTGCCAGCTTCAGTAGATAAAGGTGCAAACATGGAGACCTTCAACAAGGAAATTAGACTGAAAACTCAGCCTTTTATGTAGCCTCCCTTTAACTGAAGTCATTGCTTTGTAAAACACATAAAGCATGCATTTGAGCAGAGAGACCCGACATTTTGCAAGATTTTGAATGTTATCCAAAAGTGAAAGCCAAGCAAGAAAAGCCAAAGCATGAGTTTGCATATACAGTAGTACTTTCACTCCAGATCACTGGCAAGTCAACAAACATTTCTCATATTGGCCCTTTAAGATAAGGCTCCCAATACCCAGTACAATGTTTACTACTTTAACCTTCACTGATCGAGTGAACATTTCTTTACGACCTCCCATGCTTTGCCGGTTGGCAACTACCTTGGTTACTAGTGTGAGCTAAACATTAGTCATGTATATTGAATTGAATATATTTTGAAAGGCAGTCGTCTGGTATTGCCTGTTTGTAACTACATTGTATGATTTCCACATCAACTTTGTCATTTTACAATATCAGCTGTGTTTGGTAAGTGTGTCCACGTTTTATTTTTATTGTATAAGATTATTTTTCTAACTTTTTTTCATCCATAGATTTTGTTCTGTGTGTTTATCCGTTTTCTGGATAGTTATAGGGCTGCCATTCACACTTAGTCACTCGTTGAAGACTTTCTTTCTTGTATTTATCAAAAATAAGGACTTTCTTTCTTTCTACGGCTCTCAGCCTTTCTGCATTTTCATCACTTGTGTATTTATAACATGTACTGTTTATAGGAGATTTGTATATGGAAAATTTATAAATGTACTCTAACTAATGACAGCTACGATATTGTGAGCGGAAAAACAGTATGGTGTACGATATTACTCCATGAAACTTAAAAAACAGCATATTTAACTCGTCATCAACTGCGCTGTTCAAGTGAAATGTCATAACATGGCACTGCAATTGACTTTTTCACGAAACAATTGATCACTTTGTTGCCTAATTGATCATTTCCTCTTGTGCATGAGCGATATGCACCTACCTTTAGACTGTGACAACATCACACATCACAAAAAAAGAGGTTTAGAGGCCATTTTAATGTAGCTCACCGGGATTTTCCGAGTACAGGAAGTGGACGCGGATGCTTTTTGTTGGTGGGAAACATTGGCCGATCATTTAAAACCTCTGTCTGAGCATGTGTTGCACTATCATGGTACCTTTTCTTTTCCTGCTGAATCAGACCCTAAAAGTTCATTTATCCTAGTCACCATGATCTGATTCTGTTCAGATCCCCCCGATGTTCTTTAAAGACCATGTTTATTTTAAGTTAATATCATTTTCTAGAGAATTTGAGTTGTTCTTTTCATGTCTAACAGAACATTCCACTTGTTAATTGTTTAATCTGGCTTAACTTTTTTTTAAAAGATGAATTTCAGGTTTTTTGTAGAAACTTTATTACTTCTCCGATGTTTCTTTTTTGCTGTCTGCTCGCGCCAACTTTAACTCTTTGCATGGTTTGTGAGTCAGCATGCCTGCTTGTCTATGTAACAAAAATGTATTTGCACAATGGAAAAAGAAGAACACTGGAGGACGTAGAAAACCCTCCCATGGCAACTCAGAGCACCAGGCAGGATGGTTTCATCCTCTCCGGTGCGCCAACAATTCAAGACTTTGTCCAAATGACTCCACTGAGAAACATTTGATATTGTTCTTATTGAATATCGTTTCCAATAAGTGATTTTAACATGACGCAGCACTTATAACATGTATGGACTGTGTTGAAGAGAAACGTGCTCTGCCAAACCTCTGCAACATTCACACCTTAAAAGACTCTCCCAAAGAATGTTCCTCTTTTCCAAGATTTTTCAACGGGCACTAGAATGGTTAGAGAAGCAACGGATTTTAGCGGTTTGGAAAAAAAGGGCATCGTTTGATTGTCACACCCACCTCAGCCAGTTCTATATATAACCACTGTGGCTCAAGAGCAATTCTTGGTTTACATGTAAATGGAAAAAAAGGTTATTTTTTGTTTGTTGTTTGTCTCTATTGATGAAAAATGTTATCTTTCTTTGGGACCTACGCTTTGGACATTTCATCTCTGACATCATCTATAAAATATATTTCTGAAAAATATGACCTTTGCGTGCATTTGTGGGGGTTTTTTTTTGTATCAAATCAACATCAAAATTATTAGCCCCCTATGAAAATGTGATTCTCCCCCAAATGTTTCCCATGCTTCTTCTACTTCTGGATACTCTTTGATAACTGTATTTTCTCCTGTTTTGTGTCCATCAACAATCCTTCTCAGATCTAGACTCATTTATTGTAAAGCTTTTAAAAGTGATGCCTCTAATGTTCAGTTTTAACTTCAGTTCACACACATCATTTGCCTCCATGAGACACAGATGGACAAGCAACACCATAAATGATCATTTTTGGCATAAATTTGCATTACTTGTCCATATACATGTGTGAAACTTTTAAAATCCTTATTAAAAGTGTAGTGTGCAGAGTTTAGAGGTATCTGGAGGTGTCGTTGGAGAAAAAAACTCACCCTATTCATCCAAGCGGGTTTAGAAGAGCCTGTAGTTCACATACTTTTTACACAATCTTTTATTCAGTTTAAAGCTTTAAAAAAAAGACATTTGGATAAACTAAAGAAAGAAGCAAACAAAAAATGAAAGGGAGTAGGTTGAAGCTGAAGCTTATAGACACCCACCCCTTGTACAATATTGACTACATGAGGAAAACAAAATCAAATATATTGACTTGTAATGATTCAAATTATATTAAAATAATTTTAACAGAATAATGTCAAGATCGCGCACAGTAAACCATTACTCAGTGAAAAAGTAGTGATTTGTGCTATGCTTGAACAAATTGGCCAGTTCTGGGGGTTAATAATATTGACCCTGATCATTTTTATTTTCCTAAATTAATTCTGTTTTTGTTTGTGAATGAAACTAGTGTCCTTTGAAATGCCCTGTTAAAAACGTGGCACACTTTTATACAACAGCTCAAAAAGAATCTGAAAAAAAAAAAAACCAATATTTCCATGGGGGGCTAATAATTTTGACCTCAGCTGTACATATATATGTTGCTTTTTAGCTGATATTGAACTTTGATTGACAGGTGCAGAAACTGTTGCCACGGTAACAGACATTTGACTGAAAGGTTGCACTGTAGTTTGTACTGTATTTTGTTACTGTGTTCATTTAAATTTCTTTGGTTTCTTTTATTCAGTTATGTTTGTTTTCTTGTTTATTTCATTTTTGTATCATTATTGTTCATTATGTGCATCATTTAGATCATTTTTGGTAATATTTTTTTCTTCTCTGGGTTGTTTTGTTGATTTTTATTTTTTAATTGTTTTGTGTACTGAACAGTCAAAATATGTGCAGATTTAATAATATGAACATATATTTTGCAGGCACAGATTTGAAATGCACTTCATTTATGCTTACAAGCTTACAAATGCATTTGTCTGGTTTAATAATTAGTGGAAAATGTGGGTCACAAGTTTGGACCAGTTTAAAACAAAATTTTTGTTTGGACCCCGATTTTTAAAATGTTTAAAAATCTCCATGATCTAAGTCTTAAATGTTTAAATCATTCAAATAATTTGATTTGTGTATGAATCAATACTTCACCTAATCAATAATATTTTGAGGTTTACAGTGTTATTTTTGACCAAGTGAAAAGGCTATTTTAATGAGAAACCAAACATTCAGTGAACCAGATAAAATCTTGTGTCTTCAGCATTGCTGATGAAATAAATGTTAGATTAGCTCAGTGACGTCTTTACTCTAGTCCACGTTTTATCTTTAATGACTTCAGCGAGTTGATTAATCAAAGTCCAACCTAATGCAATCGAATGTAAATAATCAACGGTGCTGCACCAAGTGGAATTTATTGAGAAAGGCAGAGCTTTTGAAATGCTGGTGTATTTTCTGAGAGGAACAGTGAATATACCTGTATGTGCAGCAGGCAGCAATGATGTGTAAAGTGTGTGTTACCAGAGTGAAGACAGAGCGAAGGTTAGACAGACATTCAAAAGGCATGAAATTTCAGCTGACTCCTCTTTCACTGCAAAATCTAATTACAGCACTCAATATCACAAAGTCCAGCAGCAGCCGTTATCAGGTGACCTCTTCTTTTTCTCCTCTTTATTTGGCCCAAAAGAAAAGGGGGAAACCATAAAACTGCAGGACAGATTAGACCTTAATTCATTAAACTGCTCAGATGTGGTGAAATGTGAGCAAAAGTATGGGTTTCAGGGATGCTTATGAATAAAATATAAATAAAATGATTTAGATGTTGATTTTCTAAGATTTATTTAGGATTTTTTTACATTTACACATATTTCATAACTGTGTGCACATGACTTGACCAATTTGATGAGAAAATATGCCGGAATACACATTTTTTAAGGGCACTATAATTAAAGCTATTACACGCTAAATTTGGAAATATAGCATTTATATTTATGGGCAATGTAATAATATATAGTATAATGATACAAAAATGCATGTTTTATGTCAAATAACAACAAAGGCTGTAACAGGAAAAATGCCACACAAAACTACAGAAAGTCCATACATTTGGCAAACACTGACACATTAAAAGCAATGATTAATGTATTTTCAATTAATAAATAGTAATACATGTAATAATAATAATACACCTGCGAAGCCTCAGGTGCAAAATAAAACCTTCCATAAAATTACTTAATTCCATGGAATAGAAGTGTATTAGTGATTAATACACTTGAACTAATAAAATATTTATGTTCCCCTCGGGATTAAAGTCGAGGAAAATGAGTCATGAAGCTTTACTTCTGGTTGTTTTTATTTTGTAGATTATTTTTTAAATTTTGGTCATTTAAAAAGCATTATTTGTTCCTTCAGTTTTGTTCATATTAACTATTTTTATACAAATAAAGATTGATTGATTGATTAACTTTGCTCATTATTTTGTTAATTTTGTTCAGATTCTTGATTGTCTATTTTCTTGACCATTTTTGCTCATTTGTTCTGTCTTAAAAATACACAAAACAGCCACATATTGATTGTTCAATTATCTTTGTCTATTTTGTGTATTATTATGTTCCATTTAGTTCATATTAGTCATTATTTTGATGATAATTTAGTCAGTTTCTTAATTATTTTGTCCATTTATTATTTGCCGCCTTGTGTATTTTTTCCATATCATAAAATACATATATAATACACTCAATTTCCATTGTTATGATCTTTTCCTATGTGAATTTATGTTCAGTAAAAACAAACATTGCCGTTAACTTTTGTCTCCTGTTTTTGTCCTAATGCGATGAAATTTTAAGTTTGGTAACTGCTCCTTGAATAATGGCACACAGGTGACTGTGGGGCCTGTATATTTGTCAGATTTGACTTTGTTGACATCGAAATGATTCATACATTTAGAAAATGAGTGGATATGTGTGAGTGCAGTGTCCTCTGTCCAATGAGGGGAGGGCTCTTCCTTTTTCCACGCAAACCCTGACCTGATATTTCCTCTCTGCCGTCGCTCTCAGCGCTGCACCAGTGCAATGACAAGGCTGCAACATTAGCAAAGCCCATTTTCCGTTTTTACGACCCTGCAGCGGGGGAAACCTGCCATCACCTTTTTTATTCTGCTTTACTTTTCTCGAGCCCATTGCGCCTTTTCGGGTTTGGACATGCCTAACATCGTGCTTTTTAGCGGGAGCTCTCACCACGACCTGTCCCAGAAAGTGGCTGATCGGCTGGGGCTGGAGCTGGGCAAAGTCATCACCAAGAAATTCAGCAACCAGGAAACATGGCGAGTGTGTTTCTCATTTCTGTGTGTCGTGTCTTCTTCGCTGCGTGGAGCCGCGGTGTAGCTTTTCTGGAGCGGCTCATCGATGGCCGTGTTAAACCATGTGGGTGCGTTAGCTTGATGCTAACAATAGTTTACTATTAGCGGGCTGAGCGGTGATGTTACACGTGACTAGCTAGCATATGTAAACACACCAGCTAGCAAGCTAACTCTCCTGCTTCCATTATCGGACGTAGCTCGCCTTGCACAGAACGACACGTTATAGAAGGGGAAGCATCGTGTGCTTTACGCCTCTAAAATGTCTTCAAACTAATATTTTATTGTGTGAGCAGTTTGCTAAGATGCGCCCAAATTCCCCCCCGGGTAGTAGCTCTTTAAAACTTACATTAACTAGTTAGTTAATTGTATGAAGCTAGCTGTAAAGATCACTAAATCTATACACACTGTTGCACCTGATAAGCTGTCAACACGGCATCCTTGTAGCTAAATTTACGTTTTAGCTACAAATTTTAAGTAAAATTCAAAGTAAACTCGGGAACAGTGTGTACAGTAATGGATGCCAGCTAGTTAATTGTCACATAATGATGGATTAATGCAGCATGTTAACAACGAGCTATAATTCACGTGCGTTTCATTTATTTACAAGAATGTACAGCATCCAGTAGTGTTTGTGCTGAGTTAATGTAACAACCGGAACCATGTTTGCATTTACAAGTAAAGGTGCTGATTTTATTCTTTGAATAAAAGCTTAGGAAGAAATGTAGGTGGCCTCCCAGCTGCCTGATTGTAATGTAAGTTGCTGGTTCAATGACATGCACTGAATTTGGGCTAATTTCAAGCAGACAATTGGTGTAGTCACATGGCTGCACACTAGTTACCAGTTGCGTGTTCAATAGCATTAGGAGGGACTTTTTATGGCTCTTTTAGTTTTGCTATTTTGCCTTGAGCAGAGTTCCATTCAGGTCGTGTGGCTTTACTTTGAACCTTTCTCTACAATGACCTTTTGGCTTCATGTTGTTCTATTTGTTCTGAACTCTTCACCTTTCCTTTTTGACCACTGTGCTTTTAAACTGCCCCCTTAATCTGACTGTTCCACTCAAACCAGCCTGTTTTCTGTGCATTTGATTCTGTAATAAGAAGCCCAGCACCACGTTAATATCAGCCAGTGCATCACTGAACACTGTGGAAACATGGTCAGAGTAGGACTTATTCCCACTGGGCCCACTTACAGATGCACTCGCACTATGGTAATGCACTTTGGATAAAAGCATCCACAGACTGGTATATGTTGTCCTTATGTAATCCTTCCATTGCTCGAGAAATGAAGTGTGTTGCAAAACTTGAGCTTCCTCCTTTAAAATGGGGTTGTGGCTTAAAAAGGTGTCCCAACCCCCTTATCCACCCACAACTCTAAGATCCAGGGAAAACTCTGATTACTGGAGGATTCTCTCCAGGGAACGCAGCTGCTTGGGAGACCCAAAATGCAAAACAAAGATTTTTTTTATTTTTTTTTCTCATCTCCATACTGACTTGATATGAACAACAATTTGGTAAAGGAAGTTTTTTCACAGGTCCAGTGCAGTAGTAGCTTAAACACTTCTGGGAATTAAAATAAGCAGAAAAGTATATTGTTTGGAGGAATGCTGATGACAAAATACAGATGTTAGTGTTGCTCTGCAATGTCTGGAAACTAAACATATCATACAAACCAAGATTAAATTGCATATTTGCATCAGTGAGAATATTCTTCAAAAGTCTTTGTTTTTGCTCATTGGCATAAAAAGAAATGACCACATCACAATTTTTTAATGTGCTTAAGCCCATTAAGTAGAAGCAATTCTACTAATCCAGAATGAACGCAATACCAAAGACATTCAGAGGCAGTTTAATCTTTCTTTTTGTTTGTTTTGGAGAAATTTCCAGATAAAGATTTTACACTCACCCTTTCTGGTATTTAGAAACTGGAGTATTGTTTAATCCTTGACAGCATATTAGAGGACATTTGATAGATTTAACCTTGTTTTATTTTGCTAGGTGAGCAAGAGCATAAGAAAGGAAAAAATCACCTTCTCGTGAGAGTAATTTGTTTGTTCTTGTGTTGAACCACCTTAATTCCTGTTTTCAATTTTACAATTTGCAGCATGAAATGGTTTACTCAAGGTGTCTGACTGAACAGCATACATCTGTGTGGCATCTATTACCTGAGGTTATTTGTCAGATTCTTTGTTTTCTGACTGATTATGTGTTACCGCTCACCCTTGCCACTAAATGCATCAGGTGATCACATGACCAAGCATAGGAATGTTTCACACATGTGCTGTCGGGTTTGGGCTGTAAAAAGAGCCGATTTTCAGCTCAGATAAGCAGAGGGACTCAGCCCAAACTTGTTACAGTTGTTCAACACGGCTCAGTTAAATTTGTTAATACAGGTTTTGTCTGAATCAGGGAAGGGTAATCATTGCATTTTCACACTGAGCTCCCAAAAACCTTGCAATTTATCAGTCTTTTTTGCTCAAAATCCTCTGAGCTTCTGTTACAAGAACTGTAAAGAAAACTCTACTACTTTTATGGAGTTAAAAACCTGGTTTGTTCCACTGTAAAATTGCCCACAACACTTTGTCAGCAAACATTTCCATATAACTATTAATCTGAACACTCATAATCTGTCATCAATTACTCTATAATACGTAGCCTTCTTTTTGTCTATACAGTGGAACCCCAAGTAAGGAACACTTTGGGTAATGAAGAAAAAAATGTCCAAACTTTTGTCCCGGCTAATGAAAAAAATTGCATTACGAAAGAGATGGACCCGGAAGTGAACTATTGCCCACCCAGATTACAGAGTCTGGTATATGTCCATTCAGCCGGAATTCTGTGAGGCACAAGAGGCTACCTGTATTCCTGCTGTAGCCTCATTAGCACCGTTAGCACGCCCGTTTCCCATGATCACGATGGTAAACATGGTTTTCAACTGGAGATTCCTGTGGAGATGCAGAGGAGACGGCGAGGCATGAAGCACTGGGAAAGCAGACAGAGGTTTAAACCATGTTTTCCGTCCATGATCATGGGAAAGGTCCGCTCCCTCTCCAAAAAGTTGGATGTGCTAACAACACTAATGAGGCTATAGCAAGAATACAGGGAAGAAACTGGAGTTTCTTTGTGGAGAAGACCAGTGCGGCTGAGAGCTAGCAGTTGGTCC
>JAQQAE010022175.1:0-10309 GCA_029823295.1 Pseudamia nigra | reverse complement strand
GGAGGAGGAGGAGGAGGAGGAGGAGGAGAGGGGCTTTATGCGCCGTCTCTTTGTTAGAGCTCCACGCAAGGGCAACAGAGAAGAAGAAAAACAGAGTGAAGAGAGTGATATCAGCCACGAGTGACGAAATGCAGAGCAAGAATTCTCATCAGGGAGCAAAAACAAAAGCAAAGGGGGGGGGGGGCCTAGAAGCCAGCGTGTTATTTCAGTGTGTGGTCAATAATAAACTGGTTTGTATGATAGGTTTGACTGGGTGTAAAATTCAAACGTCTGTGCAACAGTGGGACATGGAATTTTCAACAGTTTCAAATTTGATAATTTTCCCACCGTAAGAAAAAATAAAATCCTCCTGTGATTTATTTGGTCGACAAACAAAATCTGTATGAAGGAGAGAAAACAAACAAACAAACAAACAAAAACAGCATCTAATTGTGCACCGTCCTGAAAAACTAGCCCTGAGCTTTTATTTCCTGAGGACATTCAAATAAACCACATCCTAAACCAAATCATGTGTAAATATGCACAGATGCTTTTGCATGCCTTATTAACCTGAACTTTCGACCTCTAAAATGTAACCTAAACAAAGAAAAGGAGGCGGTACGTGATAAATAATTATTATTTCATTAGCGTTAGAGGGGGAGGTGTTTCCTTTTGTCTTTGTTCAAGGAGAGAAACGGCAGACTGTGAATTAATCCTGCACTCCTCTACTTGTAGACTGATTAAATGAATAATTATTCCCTTCAATGAGATGGAAAACAGTCACACCTGTAAAAAATGCCTATGAGGGAATTACTGTAACGACATGCAGGACATTCATTGTGTGCTTGGTGAAATACCATACCATACCAACTTTATTTATTTAAACTCCAAACAGGCCAAAGTGCTGTACATTTGGACTAAGTACAGGTAAAAAATATAAAACACATAAAAACGTATTTTAAAATAACAAACAGCAATAAAACAGTAAAAGCAATAAGATACGTAAAATATTACAACACAACAAAAAATAAAATAAAACAAATTTACATTTGATAAAAATCAACTTTGCACACTGGGTCTTTAAAAGGGACTTAAACTTGGAGGGGGATGAGGTCGGTAAAGAATTCCACAATCTATATATTAAAATATACACAAATTAGGGCAGTCAAAATTATCTCATTAGTCTGGATTAATCCATTTGCATGATTAAGTAGATTAAAATTTTTAACGTAATTAATGCACAATAAGTCATATATCAAGGAAAAAGTGATGAAATCTTATGTTACATTTGACCTACGTCACTGACAACTTCAACTTCACTGCTTCAACGTTAATTTAAATGTAAAAGTATAAGTCTTTACACATTTTGAAACAAATTACATTAGTTACTGTTGAAAACAATGAACCAAGTTTAAAAAAGCAAAAACATCTCAGCAGAACATTACAGAGGTTCTGTTCAGTTCTACAAAGCAGGTGGGATTTCCTTTAGTTACACAAGGTTAAATTAGAAAAAAATACACATTTTAATGTAAAATAAGTAATTTTAGTCGAATGTCTGTATCACCTATCATGAGTGTTTTTGCTCCCACAAAATAAAAAACAACAAATGGGTATTAATTGTGATTAATCAAAATTAATCCACAGTAACCCTGTGAATAATCAGATTAAAACTTCTAATCGTTTGACAGACCTAATATAAATGTAATATATAAACTATTAAGCGTGTGTGTGTGCATGTGTGTGTGTGTGTGTGTCTAACGGTACCGAGTTCATCCCACAGCTGCCTGTACTTGTCAGTCATGACGGTCCCCTGTTGCCTCCACAGTGAGAGTCTGGGGTCACCCATGAACTGCTCTGTGATCAGCGTTAACATGCGAGCGCCGTTGGAGTCCCTCATCTTCAGCATCTCTCTCACCTGCACAAACAGAGCATTTTGAGTAAACGCGTACAGAAACAGTTTAGATTTTTAAATCCTGAGGGAGGAACATGTTTAATGTTCACGCTTAGGGGAGAGTTACCTTGCTGAACAGTAAGTTGAGCTGCTTCCCCGAGCCGTGGTACCCACCCTGGGAGAGGAAGAGCTTGACCTGTTCCTGAACTTGCTCTTCGTCCAGATGCCAGCAGTTCTCATCGTCCACGCTGGCCCCTGCCGTCGGATCTGGAGCTCCTGCACCAAACCCGGGAAAATCATTTTACAACTGAATCCATATGTTTTCATTTGCTGGGTTACTAGTTCTAAATTGTAATTAAGTAAAAGACGAGCAAATAGAATCAGTGTCGTCTCAGAGAAGAGCATTAGGCCTAATTATGCCTGCATCAGCGTAAAATGTAATTCAGTGTTCGCTGAATATGCATTTATGCAGTGCTGGATAAGCCTAAATACTGATCAATACCATAAACTTCACAATCTCAACACTTAAAATGTATCAGTGGGGAGGGTAAAATCTATAGGACTCATGCAGAATAGGTCTGAACAAAAGCACATTGATCACAAAAGCAGTGAGAAGCAAAGACCACAAGTGTGTGACGACAATGAAGAATACAGCTGTTTACAACAGAATAGTCTAACATCCACGTCTACTGTGTATATTCAGCTACAAGTTATAACAGTAGTTTAAAATGCTGCTACAGAGAGCATACTGTAGAATACATTCAAATGGATTCAGTTCACATGTTTAGTACCAATCTCCATTTTACTTCATGTAGTCATTATTTCATTCATTTCCTTCTTTATTTTCTTCAACTTCTCAATTGTTTTAGTCATTTTAAGTTCGTTTTGTTGCTTATTTCCTTTCATTCGCTTCTTCCTTTTGTTTATTTTTTGTTTGTTTTTGCTCGTTTTTTTAATCTCATCGCTTTCTTGATTAGTTTCTTTCACTCTCTTGACAATTTAGCCCCCCCCCATATTCCAGGTGATTTTTATTCATTTTTGTGCATTAGCTTGATTATTTACTTTGTGTTTGTTGATTTTCTTGAGTATTGTGTTAATTTCTACTCATTTTGTTCATTATTTTGTTGTTGCAGTGTTCAAACAAAACCTGCACCCCTGTACTGTACCATGTTGTACAAAAACGTAGCACAACAAACTACATGTACCACAGTAGATCCGCCCCCCACCCCAAAAAAAAATCAAAAACTACAAATGTACTGATCATATCTTCTCACCACAGGATAAAACAAATACCACATAAGCAGAGCACAGTGTGATCTGTGTCACTGCACATCATTAGGTTTTTCTTGTGATGATAAAGCTCTGCTACACTGCACCTTTAATATGAAAATAAATACCACAAAGCATTCCGAGCAGATAAAAGCTTGGCTGCAAACACATTGTTCTTTAAGTGACGTTATGGTTTCATTTTTCACATGTGGCACTTAACGTAATGTAATACTTTTCCATTTACTATGTGGTACTAAATGTTTCGCTCACAACAATAACGACTGAAACACACAAGTGCCTTCATCATTTTTTTCCCCCTCTACACATTCCTGTTATGCATTCAAGTCAGTCTTCATCTGATTTCAGTGTGTGTGTGTGTGTGTGTGTGTCTGTGTTCGGGTGTGTGTATTTCTATGTGTGGATAGGGTTTTTTTCACACCACACATTTAATACCAGTCACTAGTCTATTTCTGTCCTGTCCGTCTTCACTCACCGTGGACCTGGTTGATCTCAGAGTTCTGCGACAGTATTTCATCTGCGAGTTTCTGCGCCGTGGGCAGCACCTCTGTGTGATGGACCGTGATCAGATACTGAACAAACTTCTGCAGCTGATCTCTGTTCATCTGGAATAGAGTCTCTGAGATGGGCAGGCGTAGCTTGATGAGCTCCGGCTTGCGTACGCGGTACAAGGAGAGCGCCACAACGTGGGCGCAGTAGAAGATATCCTTGTTGCCGCAGCTGCATGTTACTGCTGTGATTTTGCAGCGGTCAAAGCTGACACTGACGTTGCAGACCAGCTCGGGCTCCGAGGACGTGGCAGGTTCCCTTACTGTGCCACTGAGGTGAAACCCTGCAGAGGAACAGATCAAATAATAACCATCAACAATCTGAAACCAACAAGGACTTCAAATGCTTAACTATGAACAACAGGCCTGGAGAGAAAAAAGAAAAACACCAGTGGGACGGCCAGGGAGGTCAACCCCAAGACCCAAATATTCATTTCCTTTTCATTTCCTTTCCAAAACCGCTCCTGTGCTTACCTTACCCTAAACACCTCCTTCCTCTATCAAAACTGACCAGACCATTTCACCCCGACAGAAGGGCCTACTATTGTACGCTGAACCTATGGCCTCGTGGCGCACCAGCAACAACCTAGATTTTTGTTTGCTCACAATCTCTCAGAGTTTAGGTTTTGGATTCTGCATGGCTCCACACTGAACAGCTTTGAGAGTTGAAAACTCGGTTCAGTCCTCAGTTGACAGAGCAGTGCGACGTACTGGCTACAAAATCAGTAGTCATGAACAGATGGTGTCAAATCCAAATGAAGGCATCAAGTTAGGGAAAAACAAGAGCATGCAGCAATGTGAATGTGTGCACTAGTACATAAAACACCAGACTTGATGCATGCATTTGGTTAAAGAGAGTGAATTGAGTAAAAATATACAGATCAATAACTATAAATATGGCTCATGTTTAGCTCCAACTGCACACTGTCCCAAATCAAAGAGCATTTTTACATCCTTGCATCATGTTGTCATTCAAAGTGAGAAATATATTGTACAGCCAACTGCGAGTCTGACAGCCCATAATGCCAGACGGCAACAGATAACAGATAGCATTTGCAAATGTTATGATTAGATGCTAGGAAAAAAATGCTGATAGTTTGAAAGTTAAATGTTCAATTTGGTGACAAATAGTCCTACAGGGTATTTGTAAATGAGATGTAAAAGTGGGTTAAAAATGAAGAATAATTAACCAGTAATGTTCATTTTACAGCCATATTTACCTAAAGTTAACCACCGTCAGCTAAAACAAGTTAATATCAGATATAAAGAGTTAAACAAGAGTATATTTACCTGCTCATAAGGGTTTGAATTTGTAACAAGACATTATGTTAGTTTATCTCAACTCAATGTGAACATAAATGGTTTGAATTAGAAATGCCAGCAGAAGGCTGATGATGCTGCCAGTTTCCTTCATTAAGTGGAGCTGGTGTTACACTCAAATCTGTGACCAGACGATTTTTGTCACACCAGAGACTCAGCACTGGGGAAAAAAAAAAAACTGATGAGTTGGCCATATGAGGTGTTCATATTGTACTGACAGATCTGTGCACTAATGGCTCCGGTTTTCTGCTTCCACAGCCATCATTTGTGATCCTGTCTGCAGTTCTACAGTCCTCACTGTACACGCAGTCACATTTCTATGGCTATGAATGCCTTGTGGCAAAATCCCAACTGTATCCAGGTGATAGAAAAGTGGTGATACAATTGAATTTACTAGTGTGTTCATGTCGTAGTCATATGTGAAATCACACACAGCAACAAAAAACGCTCGGTGCTATTCAGCCTTGAAGATTAGCTGGGAGGTTTAATTTCCACTCGGCTCGAGAGGTTCCCATATATGCAACACACCCCACGTAGCTGGCACATACCACCCCCGCGACGTGGAAGAACGCTAGTAACACAGTAGGTGTTTGTCTGCATATGTGGTGTGGTTAAATATGTGAGACAATAACAAAAGCACAACATCTGGGACTGAAACACATATAGAAAATAAAAACAGTGTTTCAGTTCTCAGTACAATCTCTGTGCTGAAAACACACATGACATCAGAACACACAGATATGACAGTTTACACCGGGCCCATTTCCTGTGTCATACGCGGTGAGAAGCGCGGTGATCTCCGTTCCACAGCCCCGGCCCAGTCATGCCTGGCCCACAGCTGAACTACTGACGTAACAGAAACACAGTGACTCGGAGGAGGCTGCGCTGCTGGAAACGCCGGCGTGCCCTCAGCTGAGTGTGTGTGTGTGTGTGCACACATGTAGGAGTGTATGCTTGGCAGCGAGCCAAAGCCCTGAGCTCAGCATTCTGTAATGCACTTCCTCTCTCTGTGTCTGTGCTTCACAGCTTGCATAATACAGCCCAGTGCACTGCATAGCAACCAAACTTAACTCCTTCACTCCCGACGCAGCACATGAACCCACCTGGAAGCCCAGGATTAATATCACTCCCAATTAGGCTGGGGGTAGTCAACGTAAGCTGTTTCTATAGGATTCACAGGGATGTGTGAGTGAAGGGAATAACACTGGATGTTTTTGTGGGACCAAGACCTGTGAAGGAGCAGTTCCCTCCAGAACCCAGTCCTAGGAGACCTTCATGCCACAGGCTGGTAATGTCGGCTACTGAAGCTGTGGTTGCAGGGGGTCGTTCTCAACGATGTGGCCAAAGCCTTCGTTTAACAGGACCCTCAGCACAAAAAAGCCAGACCAGAACCCCTCCTTAGTCTGTTACACACCAGTCAGCCATTCAAACACCCCGAGCTCGCCAGTCAGGCGGAAGTGAGCAACTCTCAGCCAAGGTGTGTGTTTGTGTTTGTGTTTGTGAGTGCGTGCACACTGTGTGTGTGCTTCTGGGGACAATAGGGAACCTAATCTCTCACCCGTGGAGATGCAGAGGCACCTCTGGGGCTGTAGGAAAGAAAAGCAAACAACCAATCAATAGTCACAGTGTGCCGATTACCATCTGTCCTTAATGACTGGTTTCAGATCAGCTTCCCTGTGCACTTATACAGGTTTATGGTGTAGCCACTAGGCTAACTGCTTCCTATAGGACTTAAATATAGTAGCAACCAAGGCAGACAAGAAACAATCTGAAAAAAAAGTGGCCTGTGATCAGATCAGCCATTGTCATGGTAACTGATACCAATTATGATGAAATCCACCGGCCCGTGAGCTGCACATAACAAGGTAACATGAGGGAAAGGGATGGTTTAGTGTGTGTGGACATGTTCTGTCTTCATGACGTCTGACGACGATGTGACACTAAAGTGCATTTTCAGGGATGAGGTTTGGTTTTTTTGGGTTAGATTGAGGGTAAGGTTAGGGTTAGGGACCAGAGACAAGAGACGAGATATGAGGGACAAGAGGCAGGAGACAAGAGATAAGGGACAGGAGATGAGGGACCATGTGTATGTGTGTGTGTGTGTATGCCTGTGTGAGTGAGTGAGTGAGTGAGTGAGTGAGTATGTGTACGTGTGTGTAGGAGGATGCACTTCAAGCTCAAAATGAGGTCAATGAGGATTTGCGTGAACTGGGTCAATCAGTGTCCCTCTTAAATCATCAGAATTTCAGCATACAGTGTGAATATGAACGGCTCCTTGTGTATTTGTTTGTTTGCATGCTAATGAACAATGACATATTTGGCACCGTTTCTGAAATCAATTTCAGTGAAGGGGGCTTTTTTAAATAATGCATTTTATTTTATTGTTCATCGAGTGCTTCCTTTAAACCCAGTCTCCCATTTCTGAAACAGAACCCTTGAAATAGCAGCCGACACTGAAATACTGCAAGGAGGAAGCAGCCGTCCTCCACCGAGTGGACAGAAATTCCTCAGCTCTGTCACAAAAACAAGATGCTACCTTTACAATACATGAGAAATTGCAAAGGGTCTCGTCACTCAGACCAGAAAATGACTGGCGTGGCGAGCAGCGCTGAAGCAGCGGGTTGACGGTGTGCGTTTCACTGCCCGATACAAAGCGACCTCAGAAATTTGTGTCTAATTGCTGCCATTCAGGCTCCAATGAGTTGTGCCTGGCCTGTTGAGAGTACCGGGAGCAAACTGGCCCCTTTGTGACAGAAACACACAGCATTCACAGAATGACTCAATCTGCCAGCGAGTGAAGCAGAGATGGGCCTTTTAACGGTGGGAGCACAGAGATGTCAGTGGTTTTTAAATCGGACCACATCGTCACAGTGGCAGCAAATCAATGGACTGCTATTATCCATCAAAGCATACAATTCTACGTGCGCTGGTTCAGTCGGACGTAACATGGCTGCAAGGATCATGAAGTCACATGAGGTAGCATCTCGCTCTGCAACTTCCTGCACTTAACCACACATCCATCAGGTCAGCGTTACATCACAAACTAAAGACCATGCATGAAAACAAACTACTATTACCATAGACTGTGATGGAAATGGCACAAACCTAAAATAAAAGCACCAGATACTTTAGATAGTTAGTCTATATTCCACACAGATCATTGTAAACTTCACATATCTGGTCAACCCGGTCACCCAGCTACTGGAAAACGACAGGAAGTAAAAATTACAAATGACCAGCATGGTTTTCACATCACATGTCATTTGAAGATATTCTGTGTTGTTGATCAATCCAAACTGAGGGTGGAGTGAGATTTACAACGAGCAACAGTTTAAGAACATTTCTCAATGAAGGGATTTTATCTTCTTACAGTCCATAATATCAAAGGATTCAGAGAATCTATGGAAAAGGAACAACAACACCAAATCATTGTTCCACTTGGGGCTTCTTTAGTTTGTACTGCATTAAAAACATTTTCTGAGTAATTTAATGGACAATGTGAATGTACCTTTATGTAAAAATATAATCCCACTAATTATTATTTGACCTTCCAGCAGAGCTCACTGGACAAAAACACAAGCATATGGTGGATTATATGATTGTTTTTCCTCTGACAAAATGCACTGATTACAAGACACACACCACGCAACAAGTGTTTCCTGGTTTGAGTCTGAATTCAACCTGATCTTGAATGTTGACAGTGACTCATGGAACACAATGTTCAGCATCTGAGTCGTCCATGGAGAATCAAACACAGACAGACAAACGCATTCATTTTTACACGACTGCGTCTTTGCTGAGACGAAGAGCGGTCATCAGAGGTTTGACGGTCGGTTTCTAAAAGGACAGAAAAGGATTTTCTCCTCCCTGTCTTTCTCCATTTAAAAGCATTTATTTGAGTGCCGTCTCCTACTGATGTACTCGCTGAAAGTCATTTGTTTAGCCTCTGAGGACCATCAGCAGACCGACCGATGCTTCTCCTCAACCAAATGCATTTGTTTCCACTCCAGAGATACTGCACACTCTCTACAGAAATCCTCACAAGCTGCAGTGCTCCTTCTGCTGCTAATGAGCACACAATTCCATACAGACATACAGAAAATCAAATAAGTCTCCGCTTACAGGTTGATCCCATTTAGTTTATTACATTTTATTCTTTACGCTATGAGCAGTGTCGGCTACAAATTACACAAATAATCTCAGAATAATTGGGAATCACTGCTCAAGTGGCTTTAAAATCCTACATCTAATGGAGCCGAATAAAAACGTAAACAAAAGGTTCACCAAATTTTCTTCAGTCTTTGACAACATCTTATAAAAAGTCCAGAAAGTATGAGAGACTACAAGCAAAAATGAACAAGTTAACCTTACACTGCAGGATGTGGGAATAACCAGCCCCTGAGTGAATCAGGCCAAGAAAAAGCCGAAGGGAGCAGCATATTCACTGTGGGAACCATCGCACGCACAGGGAAATGTTGAGTGGATAAAGTTAACTTGGACGTAACCTGAATGCTGCTTCCTCTCCGGTGGGAGTGCTGTGGTGCGACTCCAGCTGTCTCCGCATTTTGCTTTGCCTCAATGTCACCATTTCCCTCCACTGGGTCCACACTCACCATCTCCTGAGATTATAGCCCTGGACATGTTTTCCAAGCATGTAGCTGCAGCGCTGCCACAGTCCCACTGCAACGTTTAGTGAAACAGATAAGACTCGAACACTGTGGATCATAGCGTACCGAGCTGTTGTATCAGAAGGATTTCGTTTCATATTTCTTTGTACGTCTGCTTTCCTCAACGATACATTCAAGGACACACCACATTCCAAAAAACTGTGCTGACAAAAATGTCCACAGTCATTCAACTGCGGAAAATGTGAAAAGGATTAAATGTAGCTGTGTAATTCATTGAAAAAGCTGTTCAGAAAATTGCTTGTTTTTTTTTTAATCCTGCAGCTTTATTACCATGGTTTGACAAAGTCACCGTAAGCTGCTAAAACTGTACCAAATGTCAAAATGATGAGCTGCAAGTCTGCTTCAGTGTGAGCTAGCATCTCAAACAAAAATGGTAATAAATGGCAGCTAGTAGAAAATGTTCTCTTCATCTTCAAACATCTTTGTCCGTTAAAATGATTTAGTGCTGCTATAGTTTTGTGACTCGTGTCTCACACAATCTGACCCATAAGAAATTGTGATAGTTCAGTGTGCTCCTCTGCATCTGTCCAAACAATCACACACACACTCACACACCCCCCGACCCTCACGAGGATTAAGGGGTAGAAAATGGATGG